>JANFOE010000621.1:10000-22500 GCA_025667525.1 Glebionis coronaria | reverse complement strand
CAAATAAGTACTTTATTAAAACCATCAAACTAACTATAATTGTTGACAAACACTTGTAGGCAATGTTGCTTTCGTTGCACTATCTACGACCATAAGTTAGAGTGAAAATTATAACATCACATCGTTTCTTTCACATGGTATCTCAGTATCTGTTATTTGTAAACTATGTTACAAAAACTTAGTTTTCATATTATATACCAAGATTTTTATAACAATTTATTAAAAGAACATTTTTTATT
The DNA here is from genome assembly GCA_025667525.1 of Glebionis coronaria. Classification (NCBI taxonomy): domain Eukaryota; kingdom Viridiplantae; phylum Streptophyta; class Magnoliopsida; order Asterales; family Asteraceae; genus Glebionis; species Glebionis coronaria. The sequence continues at coordinate 22,261 of JANFOE010000621.1, read as the reverse complement.
TTAAATTGAGATATCATTTTATCTATTTATTATTTTCATAATCTAAATTCACTATATTTTTTTAAAAAAATTGCTCTTTAATTCAATATACAAACTTATTGCACACCTAAAATGGATCATAATAAAATGACAATTGAAAAAAACGTACCTCCTATTTGTCCAATTAAAGACATATTCGCATGAACCCGTCTAATGCCAAAACACATTACTGTAAATGTTAGGGTTATGGGTGAAAAAGCACCTCTTTTGTGGTCGGCTTAAACATAGTTGTAAAACATCAACACTACAAATAACTTTATTATTAAATTTGAATTAGTAATAACAGCCTCAACCTCATGATTTTAGTGTCTTATTAACAAAATACTTATTCAATCCGTCCTATATTATATGTTCATTTTAATTTTTTTTAGTTTTTTTTTTTAATTTTGACCTTAAATATTTTTATGTGTGTTATATAATATTTGATGTAAAGCATAGGAAGTTTTACATGTATTTTTCATTGGTATCATTTTCATCAAGTATTATATAAAAAAAAAACCATTATTTTTTGTCAAGTTAAAAAATGAGACTTAAAAAGTTAAATGGACATTTAATATGAGACGGAGAGGTATATTATATGATCTAGAGAAAAAGCGAATGAAGTCAAGCGGACTCATTTTGACAATAACTTTGATGCTCCGCGTGTCATACTGGACTTTTTTTTTGTATATGGTCGGTTAACATAGGTTGTAGAAAACTGGTGTTTAAAGCATTTTTGTTTTATTGTCCAAGTGTAATGCCCCATATTTTAAATTTACAAAACGTAGAATACTTTTACTTCATTTTTTTATGAAACGCCTTAATTTTTGTTATTGCTTTCAAGTATGTTGCCATAGCTAAGAAGTTGGGGCGAAGAACGTGTCATTGCTGAAACCAGGGTTTGTCAGCATGGAATTGCTATCGCAACTGTATGTGCACGATTCGGGTTGAAATGTATTATTTGTATGGAATGACAACTATAGACTTCTTAATTATGCATGTATTTGTGCATTAAATGTATCTAAGCTTTTCACTACATCATAACACCTTAACCTTCAACGCATATGTGTACTGAATACTGATTGTAAAAATGCTGCCTGTAACATGAACAGTTCCATCATACGCAATAACATGGACCATATTCAAAAGCATGTGTATTAAAGCTTTTTACTTTCATTTAAAAACTAACTGACTTATAATATCTATTAAGAAAACCCTTAGTAACCTAGAAATTCCCGCCTTTTTATACAACCAACTCCAAGTGAAATTACCTGGAAAGCAACAATAGCTTTCGTCCAGAATGAATAAGGGTCTAAACGTGGGAGAGTAAACTGTTGGCGGTTGATCACGGGCCCAATTGAAGAGCTGATATTGAAACCACATATTCAGTAAATGAGGTTCCAAAAAACAAACATCGCACAGGCTGATTTACTTTTCAAATCCACTTGGTCATAAGTCCTTGAGCCCAAGTCTCGGGTCTCTTCACACTTGTTGCAAACCAATTTCAAGGCCTGAACCACCTCGCTCATAAAGGGTCGTCATCGGTGTGATACTTGCTTCCGGTATTTCTATGCCATTTTCTTTTTAATTCCACTGCAAATTTTGATCACAATATATCTAGATTTTGATCCTTAACAAAATCCTATCTGACCCCTTGTTCTTAAAAGGATCATTTTTCAAACTAAACCAAAAGCATTAAATAGAGATTTTAAAGCTGTAAAACTACAAATATATGCATATTTCTGCTATCCAAATAGCATATAAAATGCAAGTAAAAAATTGTAATAAACAACTTGATGAAAATTCATTTTCAAATATGTAAGTAAACTGATTTTTTCGTCTGAGATCATCAACAACATCAGCTACTTATGAGGTGCCTCCCATTGTCAGCTACCCACAACGTCTAACTAATATTGTGTATGGACTGGAATGACAACATTGAGAGCTGATCCATTTTCTTACTCATGACCAATGATACGATGGTGAAATAATGAGTTATTATTACCTAAAAGTGTTTTGTATCCGCATTTTGTCTTTGTGTAGACGCTTGAAATGGGACGTCGTGATCTTTAAGTCATCGACCTTAAAAGCAAAAGCTTCAACGGGTATCCTGATTAAGTAAAAATACAAAAAATGACATCAGCTAACAATCGAAAATAGATGAAGTAATGGGTATAAGTCTTGCACTGCATTATTTGTCATCGTGAAATTAGATTTTGTACTAATATCATGATGCTTTTAGAGTCTATACAAAAGATAATACCCTAAAATATACAGAATAATTTACTTGCAATGTTATGTATTCATATGCATTGACAGAGCACTGTTACAGAATAAAATACTACTCCATATTTCATATATAGGATAGGATTCTACAACAAATCCAAATAATTCAGAGCTAAACTCTTCATATGATTCTACGTACATGTACTTACCATCCACAAATAGCAATGGTTTATAAATATATTGTGTTTTTTTATCAATGAGCGCTACTGTCCTTACCGTTGAACTCAAAATAATTGCTGCTGCGAGGAACTCAGCCTCGAGTACTTGCGTCATCACAATCCCTCATTCATTTTGTTTACATAATGAAATTTGTTGTCGTTAAGAAAAAAATAGATTAAAGATGGGTCATACATACAGGCAGATGGGCACTTAATCTCCAAATGGCCCCTCCCGCCACACTTATTACACATGATGAGCATAGGCACATAGTCACAGCTAGTATGGTGAGCAACCACAATTCCAGTATACCATGTCTCAGAAAGGATCTTCCCTCGATGACGGACCAACTACACCCACAAAGCTGAATGGTCGTGATTTAACATTAGTAAATGGGTCAAACTTGTCATCTTTTGCTAAAGCCAAACATACAAAGTAAGCTCTTCAACATACAAAATTGAAAGAAATCAGGACATTACCAGATTGTGTAGAGGTGTTCTCGTCATATGATGAAAAAATCTTGAAGTTTCTAACACCACCAACTGTATATGCATAAACATGTTGATGTCCTGTACTTTCTTTCACTCTCTAGCCTACTAAAGCATTACCAAGAAAATCTACAAAATATCACTCCTTAATTGAAGAAACCGAGCACTTTACCACCAACATTCTTTCTCCTAGCTTCTTCATGGTCCATGATTCTAGCAGAGGTGGTCATGACAATGTAACCAAAATACAAATGTTAAATGAAATTAGTTCTAATTCTAGGTTTGCTAAACATCCAATTTGTTAGTTAGTTACCTGTTACGTGGCTCGCCCATTACCTCAAGTTTGTAGGTCTGTGACGCCGCTGGTGTAGGACTGGGTGGTTGGGATTGACCTGATGTAGTTCTTTGCAGTCCAGTACTCGTATACATGAATCCCTTCATATGTGGCGTAGGCCCACATATGTCATTTGGTACACCACAACTTAGTCGTCAACACACGTTCCATCTTCCTAAGCCATTGCCTGGAGGTTGCTTGCAACGGAATATAACATCACATCTGATCTTTTGTGTGCGTTAAACCTGATCTGTACTCATTAAAATGCAATGCCAAACACCCATGCTTTACTTTTTAAGCACACGTGCTAATGTTCTTAGTCATAATTTTTTAGGTGCAAGTAAGTTGTTACATATTATAGGTTTATTTTCATCTTTTGTAACCACATTTAAATAAACGCAAAAGAAGATTGCCAAACTCATTACAATGGTGACGCAGATCATCATCGGCGCCATAATAAGTTAACCTTTCCTGATCAACTAATGAGTGGAGATTGTTTTGAGGTTGGCGTAACTAATAAGTCCATTTTTGTGTTTGAATAATCTTAGGATTTGGTCATTTTACCAACTTTAGTTATCTTACCAACTACCTAATCATAAAATATAACAAAAGCTTATAAGTATTCTTAAATCACCTTTCGGCGCGCAGTACCAAACACCCGCCTTGGCTGCTTTCACTTCATTTCCACTTTTCAGCCGCCATCACATGTAAAAAGAAACAAAGGAATAACAGTTTGTAAGTACATCAACAAAAGAGGAAACAGTCAAATATCGATTATAAAACTGCACTTCTAAAATTGGTCCCCAGCTTGTTCAGATACTTTTAGTTGTCCAAGGTTATCATACAACAGGTGCTTCTATGGATGAAACCATACATGGCTATAAAGGTTCTGAATACATGGTTGAGTTTTTTTAGGTTCTCCAGCAAGAACTTGTTAGTACACACACTTATCGATCACCCTACAGAAGTAGCAATACCTTTTATCTATGTCACTTAAGCATTAGCGATAACGTAGCAACCCAAAACTCGTCTGACTTATTGGGAGCACGTACTGGCCTACAGATAGACACCAAAACTCTCTCACAACTAAATTTAACACATCTAATTAGATTATATTAATGATTCAAATAGCCAAAAATATATATCAGTTTTGACAAAAACCTTGTGCTTATACAAAATTAACCATCATTGTCATATAGAATGGTGAATATCAGTTTTGAAAAAAGGCTTGTGCTTATACAAAAATAAGGACTCGTTCTCCTTGTTACTCATTTGAGAGAGACAAGAGTGGCATCAGGTCATACTCTCCGTATTATAGTAGTAGGCGTCACCGATTATTTATCCGTGGCAGGTCCTACTCTCATTCTATATCACCTTATAGTAGGTCACCGGTTAGCAAACGCCAATCTTATACCCTAGATCATTACTATAGAAGGAACATACACCATTCAAGGTCTTACAGCCCATAAGACGGTTATCAGAAAAGAAGCAGGTACTACTCGTTGGACTATTCACCAGACTACTATAAATCGTCTTATAGATACTACAGGAATTATTTACCCAAGTACAGGAGCAGCAGAAGCCAAAGTATTTTTAGGTCAACATGACCTGACCCATACTAAATGGCATATTTGGACCTGTGGCCCAGCTCTTGAATCACCCATTTTGACATTTTTCACTATTGCTAAAGTGTAGCAAGTAAGCAACACTTACATCTTTCAATAACCAAGAGACCACCACAAGGCCACTGAGGAAATGGAGTTGCGAGTTTAAACCCGTGAGAGACAGCAAGAGGTAGGACTGATTTGATGACATCTTCATTCTAAATTTGGTGAATCAAACATGTATTGTACGGTACTCTCTCCACCCCTGGAACTACAATTTATCAATGATAAAAACATCACACACCAGAAATCAAGTAACATCACATAAAATATTAGACGGATGAAACTTATGGACATTAAGTTCATATAAAGTAGACACTCTTGATGGTATAGTGATTACTGATTATATTGTTAACTTGCTACCATTATGTTTTAAATACAAGGACATTCACTTGTAGCAAGCTTTGAATGAACACAAACTATGTATATTAACAACAGAGAATTTGGTTATGCCAATTGGTTTGCATAAGTCATACCTAAATCGAACAATTCCAAGATCTTACACACGAAAAACACGTCTTCACCAATTGATTAATACCTAGTGATCATACCTCTGTTATATGTTTCAGCTTCTCATTGTATCCTCAGCGTAGTGTTTAACCGCTTCCAATTAAATTAAAGCCTTAATGGGTGTGTATCAGCAAATCAGATTCTAACCCACCTTGAGATGAATTTCCAAAAGGACTTGACGGTGTTGTGAATCCAGAACACTCAAAAGCAGATCTGCTCAGACACGGAGGAACCTGTAATTTGGATTGCAGTTTCAACAAAGGCAAGGGTGATTGAAGATGCAGAGGGTGGTGTGCTATGAGCACCAAAAGCGGGTTCACTTGAAGCATCGAGCTTCATTTGATTAGATGTGGAACCTTAACAGTTCATGTTGAGATTGATTTGTATATAAAGTCAGAACTATATCCTGATTTTAAAGTTATAACATCGAGCTAATCATAATGAAGTTTTTGTTTTTAATTATTTTCAAAGTAAATACGTTGAGTATCTAAAATCAAGTTTCTAAACGATATCATTATTCCAGTTTTTAATTTTCTACAACCTTAGCACATATTTTCATTCTGCAACACACATATTCGTTACCTCCTATTCTTGATATGAAATAAAGTCTTAAATTCCAGGCATTTAATGATGAGAAAGTGTAGAAACAACTTGCTCAACTGAGAGGGTTGTGCAATTGTATCACATAATCCCTTAACACCCCAATGGAAATTACAAAGCACATGTCATTAGCTTTATATGGCAGTGGATTATGTGCTTTAACATATGTAATCTAAAATCAACATTCAATATGCTAAAGCTGCAAACAGGGAGAAGTTTTACCTAACTGTGTGACTGTATGCACCAGTTTCTCTTCCAGGAAATTGATCAGGGATCTCCCATGCTCGATTAATGGAATCAGCACTGTCAGAATTCAGCACTGTCAGAATTCAGCACCAAAGTCAAAGTAAGATATGAGACATGTAATGAACCAAGTATAATGATACACAACAGATAACTTGAATGCATATAAAAGTTTAATAATAATAGATACATAATCAACACCAGTTTATCAGTACCTACAGAAACCATGTGTTTCACTCTTGTCCAATTTAGTGGGATGATCGCATAATGCAAGAACCTCTCTAAAGAAAGTGATCGGCTGTTGACCGAGAGAAGGTGGATTTCCAATGTTACAGTAAATTAACTACAAATTTTTGAAGGATATTAGAACTAAAACAGAATATGTAACTTTCTAATAGATTAAAAAGAAAGCAGGGAGGAAAACCATACCTCCTTAAAAGGATGAGTGCCGGGTTTTGCTTTCAAATCTTGTTGGAAAATCTGTAGTTAAAAAACTTAGGAACATTAGAAAGTGATTATTCAATGCAGCAAAAATTCATATCATTTTATATGTGTATCAACGTACCTGCGGGAACAATTCGAAAAAACAAAAAACAAAAAAACGAATTAGGGTTTTAATTGATCCATGGATCTTGAATAAGATCAATTTTATCTAATTCATGTCGATCTTTGATTTGATAACAAAAAACAAAAAAACGAATTAGGGTTTTAATTGATCATGGATCTTGAATAAGATCAATTTTATCCAATTCATGTCGATCTTTGATTTGATTTGGTGTGGTTTTATTTATCAGGCTGATTTAGATTTAGGGTTGATTGGATTTAGGGTTATGTATTTGTGATAGATAGAGGTTATGGAGAGCAGGAGAAAAAAACGAATTAGGGTTTTAATTGATCATGGATCTTTAATCAGATAAATTCTATCCAATTCATGTCGATCTTTGATTTGATTTGGTGTGGTTTTTTTATCAGGGTGATTTTGATTTAGGGTTATGTATCGGTGATAGATGGAGGTTATAGAGAGCAGGAGAAAAAAAAAGAGAAGAGAGCCATAGAGGCATGAAGATTGTGTGTGTTTTTTTACCCGTAGTTTAATGAGGAAAAAAAAATATATAAGGAATATATACCCACGGTATGAAAACGCAGTTTTGAAACAAAACGCGTTTTCAAAAACTGTGGTCCGCCCAAAATGAGTTAAAAAAGGAAAAAAGTGAGATTTTTTAGCAAATACTCAAATCCTATTGGTTAAAAGATGTGACTGGGATATGACTGGGATTGAAACTGTGGTTTCAAGTCATAATTATACCTATATATAATATAGAGATATATATATATATATATATATATATATATATATATATACATATATATATATATATATATACATATATATATATATATACATATATATATACATATATATATATATATATATATATATATATATATATATATATATATATATATATACATATATATATATACATATATATATATATATATATATATATATATATATATATATATATATATATATATATATATATATATATATATATATATATAGATATATACATATATGTATATATATCTCTATATTATATATAGGTATAATTATGGTTTGAAACCACAGTTTCAATCCCAGTCATATCCCAGTCACATCTTTTAGCCAATAGTATTTGAGTATTCCCTAGAAAATCTCCAAATTCCACGAATTTTCCGTTTGAAATCGCAGTTTTATGAAAATGGCGTTTTGAAAACGCAGTTTTGAAAACACAGTTTTATAAATCACGTTTTGTAAAAATTTGTTTAGTTTCGAAATTTATTTAAAATAATATTAATGACAAGGTTTGAAACCTGGTCTATGCATTCAGGCGCCACTAGTTTTACCAACTATGCTAACTAATTGTTTGTGTTTCCTTATTAAAAACTCTATTAATATCTTCTTAAAATTCTAAGATAATTATATAGATATAATTTTTTAGGTTTTTTAATAATTGTATATAATTTTCGGATTTTTTAATTAATTCCGGATTTTTTATTTAAAAATTATTCAATTTCACCTTTATAAAAATAATGTCATGTCTCTTGCAAGATTTGAACTCGTGACCTCTCATTCAAATGGGAACATCTTTACCATCTAAGCCATCCAACTATTTTTAATTTTGAATACAAAACACACATAATAAACGCATTGTAATCTAATATTAGCATAGATAATATTCATTCTTATCTAATATAAACATAGATGATATAAATGAATATATATTCCATAAATTATGTTGATATCTTTTAATTTTTAAAAAAAACATGAAGATATACTCCTATATGTGATATATCTTTCAAACTTGCTGGAGATTAAAAATAAACGACCCTCTTTTACTCAAACCCTACTAATGGATTTTTATTATTTCACAAAACCCTAATGATCTCATGTTGGTTTATTGTATTAGCAGGTTCAATCTTTGATCCAGAGAAGAAGTGTTTTTCTGGCTGAATCTGGTGGGAAAAAGGTACGTATCTGCAAATCCGAATGGTATGTTGAATTTACTTCACAGGATAGATACACATGAGTGAGCACAATCCTGTAGCAGCAACACGAAGTTAAGAATTTGGTAACGGCTGCATCAAAGGCTAATACCAAATGAGTATCACCAAATTCACCATGTCGAGAATTCTATGCAAGCCAGGTTAGCCTATAATATCATTTTCAAATATTTGTTGACGTTTTGTTGACCATTCAGTAATAATCTTTTTTGAGGGTTCGTGGGATATGGCAATGGATACATGGATTGAGAAACAAAGAGCTAGCCTGGTACTAGGATGATACTGTGCCCTGAACAATTAAAAGGTGATCATGTTGGAATCATAAAGGTTAGTTAAAATAAAGTTTTGTTTTTTCTTGATATTTGTTACTGTATTAAACTTAAGTTTAGACTATTGTGTTTGAGTGGGTGGCTGTTCTTAACAGTTCTTATGAATAGGCTCGGTTTTAAATTGCTCAATGTTGATCCAAAGGATATTATTACAGAAATAATGGATCTAAAAGAAAGTTCATGTTTGATACGCTATCAAATAAATAATTAATATTTTAAAACAAAAAATCTTTTGCGTCAACGTAATCTACCCTTAGTTAAGCTTACTGAAACTACGTGTCTTATGTAAACCTGTTTCGGTTTTCTTGGTTACCTATAACAGGTAGTTGATATTAATTCTTGCTCTGTAACGCTAATCGGCTTTTTCGTGTTTCAAGAACTAATAAGCTAAAGATATAAGCTAATCAAAACACCTTGGTTGTAAGCAGCTCGCGTAAGAAAGCCATTATCTTCAGCTATAAGTTAAGCCGGTTCGTAATGAATTAATCACTCTTTGGTCTTATTCATACAGAATGTCCTTGAAATGCTCTGGCCTGTCCCTTGATTTTTATAAATTGGTCCACATGAACCGATATCTACCAATGCACGTGTAGGAGCTGGTGTACGGATGATGTCTTGGTATCAAAATTGGGTGGAACTTAATGTTTTTTAAAACAATATACATTGTATTAAAATTTGGAATACTTGAGAAATTAGTAAAAGACCTATTATACCAGATCAATACATTTGACATTCTTTTACTTTTGTTGTACTGTAAAACATCAGCAGATGCAATGAGAGACACTGAGAAAGTTCTGATGATGCAAACTGTTAAGACTTAATGCAATTAAAAACTTCTTCACACAAAGCGCATCGATTGAGTTGTTTACGTATGAATTTAGGTTGCTGCAAGGATTCAACCGAATACTTGTCATTAGAAAGGCAACAATTTAAATGTAAGGAGGTTTCATTTAATCTATGGTGTAGTGTTCTGATTCTGCTATTTTCTCCCTCACAAAATCGACACTAGAGCTGTTTGGTAGGTCTATTGTCAGATGGTGCAGTGTTCTGATTCTGCTATTTTCTCCCCGACGCACCACAGTTATGAAGAAAGGGGACATCGAAACCATAGTCATAGTCAAAGGTAGGATGACAGGGTCCGCTTTGCCTCCAAGCTAAAATTATGATTTTAAAATTTTGGTATTTGGTCTTAAACTCGTAATAAACATATAGCGGCTTCTGTTTTGAGACATCTAAAATATTTTTGCTTTTTCGACCGAGCTTAAAAATATCTTATTGTACTATAAACCATTTTTTTAAAACATTGATTATAAGGGGTTGTGATGAGTCTGAGACGGTCGATTAAAGTTGTGATCGTTCGTGTCTTGTGTTCTTGAGAAAATAATTGAAAAATTAAATGCAAATGACAAGTTAGTCCAAGTAGTTTCTCTTTTGACATATCAGCCCTGTACTTTGTGGTCTTAGTTTTTAAATTATAGCTCATCTTCAGTACTTTTAGTTACTCGGGTAAGTAGTTTGGATAGTTAATAATGAACATGGTGTATAGCCTAATACTTAGACTGGTTACTAATATGTCTGATCTATCAAACCATCACATACCTTGTGTTCTTTCTGACCAGTTGATGGTGAATGGGGAAGTTTGCATTGGACTATTTGCAGTAAGAGATATAAAGAAGGTATGTACATCTATTACTATATGTTGTTCTGGGCCAAAATCCAAGCCTAATAATATATGAAGCCTCATGGAAGATACTTCTAAATTGCGAGTTGCACTTAGCTTTTAGAAGTCTCTATTAACTCCTTTTTAGAAGAATACGGTGTTTATGGTCTTAAAAACTACTTCAAATGTCATATTTAATCTATCAGATTTTTTGTATTGATTAGTATTCTTATTAGTGTTTGTCTGCAACTATGATGAATCTTCATGGGTTTGTGGCTCTTGATTTTGCTTTATAAACTTTAAGTATATTCACAACTAAACAAAGTATCAGTTAACGAGGACACCATTTTTTTAATGTAAAGATTGAGCATTCAAATCAAAATTTAAACCTATTAGTCAAAATCGACCATTGATTACAGTTTCTCTAACCATGTGAAATATTTTAAGATATTTGCAGCACTAAATAGACAACTCAGATGTATGTTTAAGCTTATCTCTCTATGGTCAATATGCAGATTAGAAAGAATGCTTAGGCCAATTAGAGAAACCAGTAAGTCAGGTCAACGGGGATTAGTTGTGCATTATGAAAATGTTAGGATCACAGTCCGTGTAGTTTGAGTTAGTTTTTAGCTGGCTCTTATTATGTACTATAGTATATAATTGGTTAATCTGTACCTCTTAAATGTAGAAGAGGGGGATAATTTAGTATGCGAATAAATAGTCGGTTAAAAGTTTTGATTTTTCATATAATGAAATTGCTTATCTAGGAAAATACGAGTATATTAGAGTTTCTATAAGAAGATATACAAGATCCTGAAGTTTGCAAGGATATAAAAATTCTGCCTATCTATAATTACAACTGACTTTGACTAATGAATTGAAAATAACAATTCCATTTAACTGTTTTAGATCTAATTTTCTTGGAACGAAATTTATAATATACGACTCACATCCTCCACATGTCACTGCCCCTATTTCTAAGACCCGCGGATCAAGCCAAAGATTTTATTCCAAAAAGGTATCACCAAAAATATCAACTGGCATCTACAACATAGCCTACATCACCTATGAGATTAACGTACTTGGGACTCGGGGTCCACGTAGAATGCACTGCATCATGCAGTCAATTCAAGTTGCAGCACTTGAGCCAGGAGGCTCAGTCCCAGGTCAACTAGCGTTCTCCTTCCTTCCCATTTCCTAGCAGACTCATTTAGGAGCATTTATTTTTTAACTCCGTGGGCCGGTCAACTGAGTTCAGCAGATCTAGACTTTCTGAGATTTTAGGTGCTGCCACTTCAAGTGATGTCCCTGAGAGTAAAAACTCAAAAATACCCTTCGTCATGAAAAACAAAGCACCTAGGTGGCATCAACAGTTGCAGTGACGGTGTTTAAAATTTTAAGTGGTGAAGTTTACACTAAAGCCAAC
>JANFOE010000621.1:0-5000 GCA_025667525.1 Glebionis coronaria | reverse complement strand
TTACATTGTGGACTACTTTGACCCGTCCAACCAGCTTGGCCCATTTCAACTATATTTATGTTTTAGAGATAATTCATAGCCTGAATCAACTCATTCACGTGTAAATGGCTCAAAATTGTAACATCTAATAATGAAATCCATTAAAATCCTTGATTTTCTTGGTTTGTTTATGTACGTGACTGCTATAACAGCTTGTCTGGATGAAGCTTTGGGTAACGAATGGTAGTCTTGGAGTTGTAAGAACGTAAATTAATTGTTAAAGTTGAACATCATATTATTAGTTTTATTAGTAACTACGAAATTCATACCTTCAACGGTGCCTTTGAGCAGGTACAACAATAGTCCATATAACAGTAGGCATATGATCACTTTTTAAGTTTAATTTTCGAGTAGTAAAGGACTTTTGATCTGTGATTTTGTGAATCAGAGCAACAAGATGGCACTGAATCAGAGAAAGAAGACGGGATTGAATCACAGCAAGAAGATGGTGAGTCAACTGAATCAGAAGTTGAGAGCAGCAAGCTTGCAACAAACTATGTCCCTGGCTCTGAGAAATCACCGGCTTCCAAGTTTTTACGGAACTGTTAACAAGAATGAGCCAAGGTAAAAGAACGGGGAACCTGGCCTTGGTGACCGAGGTACTGGGCGGCACAAAGACACCAGGCCCTGCTTATTATTTTTTTAGTGATAAAATGACATTATATCTTTTAACTGGCTATAATGCCCAACCTGTATCACAGTTGGCATTATATCATTTGATCATAGTTGAACACCTATACGTACACTTTTTAGTGATAAATTAAAACCTATAATTTTGATTAAAAAAACTTATGTAACAAGCTTTCAATGACCGGGAATTTTGTTAGTGTCAACGTATAGTTTTGATTATTAGAGGATTCGTTGACACGTGTTTTGACCACGAACATTTGGTTATTTTTAAGCATCAAAATGTAGTTTTTTTCTAGAATACTCTAATCTGATATTATGTCTAGAGAGAAATAAGCTTTTTCATAAGCTGCTGAGCAAATGCAAGTTTCTGTAAACCAAGTCCAATGTGATTTCTTGAACTAGCAATTCCACTTCATAAACTTTGCAAATTTATTTCATATTCTTGTTTAGATAGTGTTCTTGAGTAGATCTGGAGGTTTTCAACTTTTTCAAAATTTAGGTCAACTTTGGTTAATAAGCTAGTTTCAGCTTATTTTCAATTTCCTGATTCATTACTTGATCATTTTTATTTTCAAAAGACATTCCAGATTCTCAATTGACTGATAAACAAGATTCAGCTCAAAAATCTGTTTGTGCAAGTCTAGCTTATTAGATAGCTTATTGTTGGCTTATCATAATTGGCTTATTTGAGTTTTACTTAATTTCAAGCTTATTCCTTTTACAAGTCTAAGTGAATTTGGATTTTAAGTTATTTAAAATTGGTTTTGAGCTTATTTGGTTCATTTTAGAGCTTAAACGATCTATATACTTCCAACTAACCCGTTTTTGTTAAAAAGTTCCATTTTATTGCACTTTAGTCCTCCAAGTTTGGTAATGTTTGAATTGCTGGCTAATATTACATGTTTTTAGGGTTTGCTTGGAATTAGTCCTTGATTTTTCTAAACTTGTCAATTTCAGTTAATCAGTTTTACAATTTGTTACAATTAGTTAGTAGTTTGTTACAATTTGCATAGTTAGTCCTCATAGTTTCTGATTTTTACATTTCAAGCATTATAGTTTCAATCATTTACATTTTTAGCACTTTAATTCCATAGATTTACATTTTTGTCCTTATTTGAATAAAACTTGGTAATTGCTAACTGTTTTACGGATACGTAGTTAATATTTTGCACATTTTTACTTGATTGATTAAATAGACATAGAAATCCAAATAACCTTATCAACCAAAAAGGATCATAAACCTGATTTTGTTAGGACTTTAAATTGGTTAAGAATCGAGAGAAACGAACTTCAATTTACACAATTTCAGTGGCCCAGAGTGGGTGCTAATGTAGCCGTCACCCAGCCGGCTGTTTCATTGGAAAAACCGAGTTCCCACCTGTCAATGTCCTCAGCACAGCCAAGGCTAACAATGTGAGTTCAACAAGTGAGAAAGCATCAAATGTCGCATTTGATTTCAGTGATGCAGCAGCAGCAGCAGATTTAGAGATTAGGTAGCATCCAACAACCACCTATTACGCTGTGTAAGTCTTCTGCATTATAAGTCTATAAATCTGAAATTTTTAAATGTGATGTAGAGCTCAAAACACACGTTGAGCAGAGATAAAGAGTAGCAAAGAAAGAAATTCAGTGCACCGACTCATGGAAAGATTGTAAGATTATCATTAATCTTGTTTATTTTAATAAAAGTAAGCTCATTATACAGTACTCGTAGGCACAATCAACTTATGCTATCCAAACGAACAACCAAAAAACATTGTTTAATGTCAGAATTGTCAAATAACTTTTCATCAAAACATGTAGAATGCAGTTTAGTGAATCATACTAAGAACAACATAATGTACCTAATTGTTGACCGCATATTAGTCCAAGGAAACTTGGATGGTTGCAGCGGTGCTGCTGGTACTTTGTTGGTAACTATTCAAGTTAAATAATCTATGATTTTTAAATACTGTACGACGCTCCTGATCACTGGAGATTGGTAAGGGTTCATGGAACTACTGTTGGGCTTCCTACTGAAGATGACATGGGTAACAGTAAAGTCGGACACAATTTACATATGGAGTTATTTATTTTTTAATTTGCCGAATTTCAAAGGTTCTGATCTTTGTTAGCGGTCTCTCTGACAACAGTATTTAACGGATATGTCAACCAGTGGGTGATATACATCTGTTCAAACGACGTGTGACACACAGAGAAACCCACTAATCTGCTCATTTTAAGTTAGAGGTATCCCTTTGCTAATTGGTTTGTCTACTATATGATTTTTCATCTCGGTAATGCTATTTTAGATCGTTATGATTTATCATTTGTCAATGCAGGTCTATGGGAAAAATTTAAAGATCCAAGCATTGAGAACTGTAGGGGATCCGTCGACTGTCAATTTCATTTTTGTGGTATGTATGGAAAAACATATCTTCGTTTTGGTTATTAACTGCTTTATTAAGTACCAGATATTAATTTTGTTTATTTTCGGTTCGGTACATATTTTATGGTCATAATGGTGTATAGCTGCTATATTGCAAAACAAAATTGTTGAATAAAGCGTTATTTGTGTGACTGTTAGGAGTGGCTTTAAGCACTTCCTCGTGCATCAGTTGAGAAGATGTATTGGCCAAGTCATACAAAACAAATATATGTTGATGTATATATCATAATTAAATAAATGTAATTATCTTCTTATGTTTGACAGTTTGAGAAAACGAGGTTACTTTTTTTAGAGTATACACATTATGCATTTTCAATGGATTTTGTTTTACCATAAGGACCATATGCAAAAGATACTCGTCTGATAACCATAATGGGTCATTTCCTTTCCCATAATGGGTAATTTGTTTAACCATAATGGGTCATTTTTTTAGTCAGTATAATGGGTCTGATAACCATAATGGGTCATTTCGTATCAATGGATCTTTCTCGTCGGATAATGGGTCATTTGTTTTATTTTTTCATTATTTGCGTCTTCGTATTGTTGTTTGAATTATCTTTGTTGTTCTACCATAAGGTTTATCTTCTTGTTTAATTATCCATGTTGGTTACTATTTAGAGGTATTTATGATTTCTGAATTCTTAAGCCCTTCCTGGTCCAGTTTTGTCCGGTCTTCGAGAACCGGTCCCAATTAGGTAAAATAAACGAATTTTAGTAAGACTGAACCGGACTGGACAAGGACCGAAATGATCTAAAATCACAGACCGAGGACTGGACCGAATTTGCTCGGTCTGTCCGAGTCAGTCCGGTCCGGTTCGATTTTCCAGTCTGATCCGATCGGACGATCTAAATGCTCACCCTTAGGGCTCACATGTCATATATGGTTGAGTAGATACTTAAATTGACATGTATAGGTCAATATAAGATTATATAGTCCCATATAACTATTAAAAAAACTTTAATTTTTTTAAATAATAATTTTTATCAATTTATTTTTTATCATCTAAATTTACTATATATTCTAATTTCGTCCTTTTAACTCAACATCCATTCTAATATATTATGTTAAGTTTAATTCTTTCCTTTTTAGTGAATATATTTTATTTTTAATTCAACCTTTTTACAAATTAATTTTAGTTTTGAATATAAAGTTGGTGTGTCAAACACACGGCCTCAATGTTTTCTTTATTGTGTGTTCTTATATTAGGCAATGAAAGAAAAAAACACCCCAATGTTTTATAATACGTAATGTCTTTGTGTATTCTTTGATGTAAGATCTAATACATCTGATCTATGGTGGATTTTTTTTCTACTTAGCATCCGAGTTTGTTAAAAGAAAACATAATTAGCAAAATAAATATAAACACGTATGTTGAATGAACCAAGATATAAAAATATCACAACACTGTCAACAAACATAAATAATACACAAAAACACGTTTTAGACTTTTTTAGAAAAACTTCTAATTTTTGAAAAATTTATATAATTCGGACTTCAAAATTTTCAAATTTTTAGAATTTAATCAAAAATTTGGATTGAATTTTAAATTTATAAAAAATATCTATTTTTTATATAAATTTAAGAATCGTATTATCGAAATATATCGAGTTATGGTTTGATCAACGAGTCAAGTCACCGGGTCACGACTTCATAGTTAATGGTTCGTGCAGATCAAGAAAAAAGAAACCCCACGCGTTAATAACAAATAAACGTTACTTAAGCGTAAACTATAACTAAGATATACGAAATGGTAAATTCCAAATTCAAGAAACTATAAACGCACAAACATAAACCTTTCGGAACAATAATTAATACGACCCCGCCCGTTGGGCGGGTTACGATGCTAGTATATATATATAATATATATATATATATATATATATATATATATATTATATATAT
>JANFOE010000620.1:67500-81944 GCA_025667525.1 Glebionis coronaria | reverse complement strand
TATATATTACTATATATATATATATATATATATATATATATATATATATATATATATATATATATATATATATATATATACTAGACTATAGACCCGCGGGTTTCGCGGGTGGCAATAAAAAACGTGTTGTAAGTAAACTTGAATGCTTGCATCACGCTTATTATAATTTCTATAGAAAAGAACATTTTTTAACAACCGATTAATATGAAAATCATGTGAAAAAAATGTGATTTGCGTTCTTAATTATTTAACTACCAGATATCTTATTTTGTGGTTATGAGCAGCGTACATTAATGGTTCATATATTGTCCATTATTGGTTGCTATACGAACGAAACAAAATCAGGCCAAAAATTAAGTAGTTTTATCAATTTAAGCATGAAAGATGGTACAAAATGACGATACATGTCTAGCAAACAGATAGTGTTAGTAAAATGCATGCTTACATATAGAGGGGTGTCTGACCATCAATTTAAGCATGAAACAAAATCAGGTTCAACCACATAAACTCACTAAAACCTAAGGTTGTTCACTATGGACCACCTTCACCACCCGGTGGGTGGAGTTAACCACGCGCGAACACCATGGAGGAGACCCATCGTGGGATTTTTGTAGTCTTTTGGTAGTGACACCACTAAACAAAATCAAAGGAAAGAGAGGGGTTAACATTCATGTAATGCCTCCAATATGGGCAGGAATCAACACTTTGCTTTTAATGAAATTTTGAAGTTTCTTTGTGTTCCCATATGTATCAGCAGTAACTACCATATAGTAAACTGTCATAGTTTGTAACATCATTATACTTCTTAAATGAACTTGTGAACAAATTCATGATACTGAACCAATAGCTTAGGTTACATGATATTTGCATGTATATGGCAAGAACATAGAAGCACTACCAGATAAAGGAGAGTGACTAATGTATTGTGAATAAACTATATATGTATATATAAATGGTCTGAAACCCAGATTCTATTTGTTTAACTATATAAAATGTGCTCAAAGTAAATAAATTAAACTGTATATGCGATATTAATTGCAGTTTAGTGTGTTGTATATAGTATAAACAGACCTTTTGTAGGTTGCAAGTATAAAAGGTAACAACTGTCCTCAAAAGACATGGACTTAATAAGATAAACAAACTGATGACAAAATTATTATACAAAGTAATTAAAAACATAAATTAAGATCCATAGTAGAGAGTGGTACTAACAACATCGAAAAACAAAAAACGAAATTGGATTGTTACAAGAGCAGTAAAAGGTAAATAAAAGTGTGCAAAAAATAGCATAAAAGAGAAGTAAAATTATTATCCAAATCGCATATAATCAATAAATTATACGTTTGGCGCAGAGCATTTAGAGTAGTAACACATCACAAAAATAACTAAATCTGACGATAATTATCTCATTGTTGTACACAAAGATGCATATACTTCCAATTTGAGTGTCAAAATCATTTCATTCTAGTTATAAATCTAACCATGGTTATTACGTTAATGTACAAATTTCATGTCAGTATAAAAGAGCTAATAGAAAACTATATATTAGTCATAAAAGATCAAATAGATATCCATTAAAAATAGCATTTGAATTATAATCATCTATAGGAACAGGATAAGGCCAACCAAAAGTTTGAGGTGGTACTCCTTCACGAGTAATGTCCTAATCAGTTCTTGCATAAGTAAGAAAAAAATAATGCTCATCCGTTATTAAAATATGACTTTTGAGGGTCAAGTAACATGAACTTTTTATGTTAGTACCTAGGAGATTATCTACATACCATAGAGGCTATTTCAGTCGATTGTCATTGTCGATATAAATGATTTCTTTATCTCTTTTCCCTTCTGACTCCATTCAACATCATGTTAAGCTTATTCAATCCCATTTCTAGTCATCCACAATAAACCTATAATCAAAAGATCATTGGTTATCTACATGCCTTTTCAATCCCATTCAATAGAAAATCGCTGGTTATCTCATTATGTAGGAATCAAAGGATCAATAACAAAGCTCTTACGATCGTGAGCCTGATAAGCTAGAATTTGTGAGGTTTCAGTAAGTTGATCATATAAGTTGATCACTCTAGTCATGTCAAAAGTTTCTTGTCTTTCATGTGCTTCACTTTAAGCTTTAAATTTTTTGCAGATTTACATCCATTTGACAACTTCTCTTTTGGTGCACGAAACACGAATCTACTCAGATAGTTTTAGCATTTTCGAAAATTTCATCCCCTGCAAAAAATTTAAGAAAGATTATTAGATTTCAAACATAACAACATGCCTCTTAGTTTAATGATATAGAAAAGTAACAAACCATTTAAATTTATAATTAGTATGCACAAAAAATGTATTTGGAAGGAAAGCAACTACTGAATGGTTGAGTAATGAGAAAGATATATAAGATATGTATAGTCTACATATGAAAAACGTTTCAAAAAGAACCTATATATCTTCTGTTATAAAAGTTAAAAAAAGTTTAAGTTAGGATTTAGAAATCTACCTTTATTGCGATATTAGCATCGCTAAGTATCAGCCATGTTCTCCACGTCTAGGACCTGGGCTAACCTTTCGTTTCTAGAGGTTCCTACCATTTGTGTAGTGGTAGTGGCAGTGGCAGTCACGTGGATGGGCCCAATACAAAATTCTTTGAGTTGTGTTGAGGTTGCTACAACATATTAGTTATTCATCATACTCGACTTTCATGTTGAAAAATTATATATTTCTTAGCAGAAATGATAGTAAATTATTCTATGTATATATACTAATTGTGCTAATCAATTTTAATACATCATGGTAACATAGAAATAGAATAACAGCAAAATGAAATCAAATTAACAAAACAGTAATATGAAGATTGAAGTTAATAAAACTTGTAAAATGAAGCATCATAACAAAAAACACATTAAAATCTCACGATACCACAATCAAAGTATGAAATACAAAACTAAGGTTTTACAAATTAAATTCACACAGTAAAATTGAATGAAAATAGGCAATAGACTTACTTGATAGACTTACATGATGTAGAAAAAAGAATATCCAAATATTGGTGAATTTCAATCAGACCCTATAAGTATGAAAAAACTGGGAATGGGAATGGGAAGAAGATAAAAGTAAATGATGAATCCCAAATAAACCAAGATTCAATAAAGGTTGCAGTTTACAAAACTGTTTTTCAATTTCTAGTTTTGTAGGTAGAAGCACGGAATGAATGTGGCTAAAAAAGTGGGAAAGGTAAATATGACGTTAGATTATGACCTCATATATGGGAGGTTATGTCATTTAAAAATATTTTAAAATTTTAAAAAGCAATGGCTGTAGGTGGAAACAAACAAATAAAAAAAATAGACTATAATCCACCCATTTATATGATGTATTGCAGAACCAAGAATGCAAACATAAACATTTACTTGCGTCACAGTTGGTTAAAAGAAATGTTACAAGGTCATAAAAGAATTACCAATCTGCTATGTTAAAACTTGTTCTAATCTTCATATAAAAAGACCCGCTCCGCTATATGAAATACCCATTCACAACCTTCTATTCTCTCCTTGTTATCATAGAGTTTCTCCTTAATTCAATCCTAATGTACATAAAAACAGGGCTCAAATACATAATTTTCATATGGAGTAAGCAATGAGCAACCAAGTGCAATAATCAGGTAATACTTATGCTTAACTATCTACAATTGTTATGCATAACTAATAACAACACTTGTGACAGAATAAAAACATTCAGGATAAAAAACATCAAATATAGAGATCAGGCAATCACTATGTGATTATATTTTTTATGTCCTTAAAGATTGAAGGTGTGTAACTTTTGCGACTATTAGGCAGATTTAATTGACACATTCCTACAAAATAGAGTTGTGCACTTGAAACTTCAAAAACTATTTTAAGTCGCAAAATTCACGCACCATTAATTTATTAGTTTCAAGACTTTCCATGAGTGAATTACTTGATGCTTGATTCAACCGGGCGAGCCTGTGATCTATATATGATGCCCAGATGAAGCAAACTTGGCCTTAGACGTTTTCTTTGAGGAAAAAAAAACAGGAAGCTTCGGAGGATAAGGAGGATCTGCTATCGGTATCTTCACATCTGATCTCTAACAAAAATAGCAAGTAAAGTGATAACCATCGGTATAACAACGCATAAATCAACATTTACTCTTGCAATTCCTAAAGTCTACATCTACTATGTCCAACATCTTAGAACATAAAAATGTAACACATTCATAAATTTTTTATAAATAATATATATTTATCAAATCTCACTCTTATAAATGAAACCAATGATCATTTTATAGAAGACGCCTAACGGTTAATGAACCTAAATATATGATCTTTAAAGTGAATCAGCCACTATGGGTAGGAATAGTGGGGATAAATAGTGTTTAACAACCGGGTAATTGAGTTTGATTGAGGGCATAAGAAGATGCGGCAGGAACAGTGGATATATCGTGTTTAAAAATCGGCAGGAACATTTCCATATTAGCTAAACTTTAGGAAAAACTGTTCCACCCTTACACATGGATTGGAGCGGTTTAAAAAGTAAAGTCTGTATATATGACGTGATATATGACGTCAGAATGGTATTCAAAAAGATTTTCATTTATTAAAGATAAAGATATATATATTGTGACAATCCGTCAATTTATGATTGATATTTTATTCTCGAATATTATTTAAAAACATTATTTTAATGTTACAATATGAACTCACATATTTTTGGGAAGAAATTTGTATTTACGTCTTGGAGTAGCATCGACTACGTCTAAACCGGAGGATTCAACGTTACGTGCTTACGTTTACATACACCGTCTTTGGTGACAGTCCGACATTTCAGAAAATAAATTTATTTGTGAATATTATTTTGGAGTTTTAAATTTGTGTTGGTCCATAAACTCACAAATTTACGAGAAGAGATTAGGACTTACGATTTTATTTTAACGTATTTTACGACTAAACCGGAAACCCTAGGATTACGTATTTACGTTTTCGAACTCCGTTTTTGATGAGACAAATTTTATTGGATTCGTTTTGTGACGTTGATTCATAATTTATAAAAAAGTTTTTGGTAAAACGACCCAAGGGCACGCAAATCGAGGAAACTAGAATCGAGGAGTACCCGTAAATAAATGGGATGAGACAAGTGGGACACTTGTCCCACCCCACTCTAAAAACCGGCCTAAAGAAGCTAAACACCATGAGGTGTCAACTTGTAAGATACAAGTTGCACACTTGTTACACTAGCTTCACTTTGAAGCTACTTCCACCCCACTAACTAGTCAAAACCATCAAACTACTCACATTTCTCACTTGCACACATGCAAAACCACTCTCAAAACTCTCTCACCCTCCATGTTTGGCCGTCCCTACTCCACCATACAACACCCTCATTTGATCAATTCTAACCACAAAATCATGTGTTATTTACACATATGTTGAAGCTCTCTTGAAGCTCTCTTGAATGGTGGTGATTATAACATCCATGGAGGAGTATTCATGGTCTCATAGGGCTGATTTTCCACAAGGAGTTGATGAAGATTGTAGGTCTTGAAGATGGTCATGGTAGTCTACAAGTTTCTCCATCAAAAACCATGTCAAAATCATAACCTATATCAACTTGGTGGTATAAAGATTGTCCTCCTCAACTTCTTATTATTTTGATTATGTAAACATGTATTTTATTTCCTATTGTATATATTTATGATGATTATATGATGATAAAAATGTTATGTGGGGATTTGTTGTTGATAATCATGGATAAAAAGATGAAAAACTATAAGAAACAAGTCTAAAATCTTGTCTAAATATGTTGGCTGTGTAAAACAGTAAAGAAGTAAGTCATAAACTGATAAAATGATGAAGTGGAATAGATTTACAGTAAGCTATGGGTCTTGTACACATGTGAGAGTTGGCCATGCAATGGAATCAAAGTAATGAGTGAGATATGATCAAAAAAAGTTTAGGGTATAAATTTGAAGTTACTATTTTGGACGATTTTTAGAAAATATTTAGAAGATGATTCAACAGTAGCTATAGAAGAGTTAATTGTAGCACATATCATGTAGTTTATGTGATAAAAATTTGAGCTTCTATCTCCATGTAGAATTCAAGATATGGCAGTTTTGGTGAAGATGAAGTTAAAAATCAGATTTTTGGAAATTAAAGAATAATACTATTATATAAGCACTCATATTTTAATATATAAAATGTAAAATATAAACCCACTAACTTATAAAACTTATTTATATAAATGTATGAAAGGTTAATTAAATAGGTAAATTATATAAATGGTGGTAAAATAATATTTATAAGTAATAAAAACTATAAATATGATTTTTACGACTTTTTCGGCTATTGCCGTAAAATTAACGTTTTTGTTAAATAAAACTTAGATGGTTGGACCCGTCTAATGAAAACTTTATAAAACTTATATACTGATATATAGACATGTGTGACAAGTAAAAACCGATAAAACCCGACCTATAGGGCATACGGACATTAACAAGTTAAATAAACATATTGGACTAATAAATGGACTAAATAGGATAAAAACTTGTAAAAAGAATCTATTGGGCTTAACCCATTTAGGCCCAACTTGGAAAGTATACATACTGATAATATAGGTACAAAATGGATTAAAATAAGTTAAATAACTTATAATAGGCTTATTGGACCTAAAACACGTAAATAGGTAAAACTAGTAAACTAGTATAAAAGTTATCGACATATAACACTAAAATGAGTAAACGAGAATATGTAAACCCACTTGATCATCATATATATAATCATCATATGTATACATAATTGTTATTTTTATAAAGTCATTGGACAAGAGTCTAAGACGAGTATTATTTGTCTAGGTTTCCGTGATTGAAGCACGCACCGTACGTCCGAATTGCCGATAAACCGCCTTCCCACATCAACGTGAGTTCATAGCCTCGCACTCTTTTAAATGTTTTATAAATGCTTTATAAACCCGCGAGGGAGATAACATGTTAGTTTTTATAAAAGTTTGGACACCATTTGTCCCGATTGTTTGTTTATTGATTTTGGACCCGAATGATTGAATGACCCGATTGTATGACCCGATAAATGATTAATAGACCCGATAGATGAAATAAAATGGATTATTAAAGTTAAGTTATGTCACTAAAAGTCCCATTAGCATGAATTGTGAACTACCGGGAGTTGGTAGACGCTTATGCATTTAATAGTACTATTTGGGGACGATCACCCCAGTTCGCGCCTTGACGGTTGATCCCCGTCGTGCCACATTGATTGGTAAGCGAATTTATGTATGAGAAGATTTCAATAGCGTGACCTTTGTGACGACACGCTACTTTAGATGGGCAAAATTGGTATCGGGTTAGCTACCCGTTTTGGTTTAGTAAGGTAACAATGTCATGCGGCTTGTAATAATCCAAAACTAATGAAATACTATTAGACGCTTCGAATTTCGATGTATTGCCTGACTAGCAATACAGGGTCATACTATTGATATTATGTTTGTGTTTTGGTTTTCATAACCATATTCATATAACGGTTTTTATTTGATTTTATACAATGTCATAAGACGTATTGTATGATGTTTTTACGACATTGGCTCGTATAATAATTTTTAAGGCAAATGCCTATATCATGATTTTCGATAAGGATTTGTATAAAATGACTTTGGCTATTTTATGGCCTATTACAAAGATTTGTATAAAATGATTTTGGCTATTTTACGGCCTATTACAACGATTTGTACGAATTGATTTTTGGTACTAATTTTATACCAAAGTTATATTGATGGAATTTATTAAACTCTATGAATTCACTCGGCGTTATCGCTGACCTTTTCTTTTAACATGTTTTATCTCAGGTACTTGAAGGTAATTCTCGGGAAGACAACAAGAATTCATGGCCCGCACCTAAATACTTATTTCCATTCAAACACTTTGTAAAACTTTTGTATGAAATGTAATGACTTGGGACCGATGTAACTTTGATAATTATGAATGGAAATGATTTATTAATAAACGACGCGATTTTTATGCGTTGTCTATGATGTGAGTAATGTGCTATCCCGTAACACCAACTAGTCTTCCGCTGTACTATGTTGTATAAATTTGGGGGTGTTACAGTTTGGTACCAGAGCTCTCGTTATAGAGAACGAAAGATTTTTAAAACCGAGGTTTTGAATAAAACATTTCAAAATCTTTTAACTATAAACCTTTTTCTAAAAATGTCTAAAAATCTTTTGACTATAACGGTGCCGAAAAATTCCCGAGTTACCGACAAGGCCAAGACTGAGAAGTGTTATTTTAATATATATATAACTTGGATTATATATATATATATGACGTAATTGTATTACATGATCGTTTGATGATTATTTTGATGTTTATTCGAGGTATTTATACGACGTAGATTGTCACAAGTAACCCTAAATCCCCTAGTAAATTAATCGAAGCTATTATCGTAGGAATTCTAGCTATCCTAGATCTAAACCAAGTTGTGGATATTTATGATCCCAACAAATGGTTGATATTCGTAGAAATGTAGATATTAGTTGATTGTGAAATTGAAAAAGAATTGGCGAGATTAAATCTGATATCGATGTCATGACGATCTTTCCCTATAGAGTGGAGTTTGACAAAACGTTATCACCTGGAAAGATGTCATCTGATTCGTTGTCATCCAATTCTTAAATTGAAATCGAAAGGGTGAATGTTGCACTTGAGGCTGTTATTGGAACTATTACCCAAAAGCCTCATGCCACTAATACCTTTCCGAGAAGTCTAGTTGAATGATCAAGTCATTTCATATTAATGACTCATTTGAGAATTGTTGTTGTAAGAGCTAATAGGATTGGAAATTAAGTGTTGATTCATAATGAGATTGTATTGCCTCTACAAGGCCTAAGAATAAGGTCGAAGTATTGGATAATGAGGTAGGATATCGAATTGAGTATAAAATTGGTTAAAATTTGAATAAAGTAAAATTTAACTTGTATGGGATATAAGATTGTTAAGAGGAATTCATTAAGTTCCCTGATTGAATTATAAGATTTTAAATGATTGTAGGTTCGTGTTAAGGGTTGTTCCTAGGCCATTGTCCACTAACGAAGATGCCCAGTGTCCAAGAAATAAATTGAAGAAATCTTCTTCTGAATTGAGACCGATGGATCTTTCGGGACATGTGGAACACCTAATGACTCTTGTAGATTAGTAATCATTGTGGTATCTTTTAAAAATCCCTAACTTAACTGAGATATCAGTTGGTAGGATGAGTTCTGAGAATTGTATGACATAGTGACACGTAATGTGTTACGGTACAATTTTGACTTGTTTGTGATTAATGAAAAGACTACCTTTGATCGCTAAATTCTACACGTATCGATGTTATCTATCTTTTCTTGCTTCATCCTAATGTTCACATTAGTGATGCAACCATTGAACAAGTACTCATCTCGATTTGAGTTACGTTGTGGATCATTCTTCGTGAGTGCCATCGAGGTCATGAACCTCATGATTATTTGGCTAAAGCTCATTTCCTATCATATTGTAGTTAAGTTCTTGGTGAACAACTCTTCATCACTCTTTTGCAGATCACACATTGTTTTTATAAAGTTAAAACGGTATCCTTTGAGAAAATTGAATTTTCATCACTATAAGGATTATTCAAAGTAAGATTTATAAGTGATTGTTATCGAAATGAGGTTGTTTATAAAGTATCTTAGAAAACTTAATTGTTTTCATAACAAAGAAAATCTTTGTAAATTTATTTTTGATTCTTATTTAAGAATTAAGCATGAAAATGTTTTTATTATAAACATGATGATAAAATTTTGACGAACTGAGTATTGCATCGTTGATCTTGAAATTGTATATAGTTGCGCGCCTACATACAATTTGGAATGGACTATGCAAGACTGATTAGTAGTCACCATAAAACTAATGAATAAACACTACATTTTCTTTGAAGATTGTGAAAGAATAAATTTTATGAGATCTACAAGAAGTGAAAAATAGGGACATAATGTTAGGGACACCTACATATGTGCCTGTAGCATCTATTCTTCTGAGTCGAATTTACCTATCTGTGGAAATTGTCTTATTTGACAATTGACAATTCTTTCTTGTCCAATTCTCCCGTAGTGAGATTCTTAGGAAAAGTATATGATTACCGAGTGTTGATACCCGACTGGATGTATCGACGTTCTTATCATTTCTTTTGATTTGATTTCATTTGAATGACCTGGGTAACGATCCGAGGAGCTTTCGAATGCGTACTCAAATTATGAAAACATGGAATATATTCATATTCGTTAAGTGTTTTCGTCTGTATCTGATTTGAAATTCTCTCGCATAGATTAAGTGTTAACCTTACTCTTTTAAGGTTAGTTGTGTCTCCTGTTATCCTTGAATTTGTGAAGGATTATGAATTATTATTAGTCTTTTGAGAAGTTCACATCTTATCGACGGCAATGAAACTGGAAGGTTGATAATGCCAGTAGAATGGATTGATTGATTATGACATGACGACATTGTCTGAATTGATGGGAACTCGACGAGTGGAATTCCCTAAATGATAAGATGTTGATTATCAAAAGTGATCTAAATAATTCTTGATGGATGACCATATCCCGTATTTAGACTTGAAATTATATTGTGAATGGTTGTGAATTAGTCATAGATATTATAATCTAGAGGAGTTTAATATGAATTTATTAAAAGATGTTTCTATTATCTGAAACTTTAGTAAGTATTTGTTAATGAATTACCTAGACTTTCACCATTAAGGCAAGTAGAATTTGGTATTTGATTATATTCCCGGTGCTGCACCTATGGCTTGTGCACTGTACGTCAGCACCATCTAAATTAAAGGAATTATCGTACAACTGAGAAAGTTGTCGGAGAAAGATTTTATTCTACCTAGCCTGTCATCCTGAAGAGCTATGGTGTTATCATTCCTTATATTTATAGATTACTGTGACTGAGTAAATTGACAATCGAAAACGATATCCATAACTCGAAATGGAAGATTTGTTCGATCATTTACAAGGTTCTAAGTGTATGTTTTAAAGATTTGATTCACGGCATGGTTATCATCAACTTCGCATCTGCGAAAGAGATTATCTATTCCAATCACTACATCTGGTACTTGTAATGAACATTACGAGTTTCATGTTATGTCGTTTGGATTGACTAATGCACCGGTAGTATTCATAAATTTGGTGAATAACGTGTGTAAGCCGTAATTTGATAAATTCATGCTCGTGATCATTGAGGACCATTTACTTGTTTATAAGAATAAGAATGAGTTAATAATTAATTATAGATTGCCCTGAATTGGCCGAACAGTGTAAACCTGAACCTTGAATAATTAACACGTGATGAAAGACTTGAACCTTTACCTGATTTGACAATGTGATTAAAAAGGATTATGGAATATAAATTGACTCTTCAAAAATCAAGAGCCCTTTTAAGACTTTGGATTTTACCAAAAAGAAATGGAAATATGTTTTGACAAATGTTTTAACAAAGGATTTTAAGGGATTATTCCCTTATACACAAACCATTTAACTAAACTTCTGTTTAGGGGTAAATGTTTGTGTATACATCAAGATAACTTAAGAGGACTGAGTAAAACCATTTAAACCATGACTTGAAATCTGAAACGATAATTTTTGTTTTTCAAACTAAGAAAATTTTGACCAAAGTATAAACAAAGATTTTTCAAACATTTACGAATCTTATTAATTATTTTCGATAAATCAACCAAAAATCTTGTTAATTAAATTCAAATTTATTTTTGAACATTTTATATAATTGGTCGAACTAAGAAATTTAAAACTTTTACGCTTCATAAAAATTAACTAATAATTATTTAATTAATTATGATAATTATCGACGCCTTAGACGACGGATTGAGTAAAACGGATAAAAATGATAGCTGAAATTAAACTGAGACTTAGAAGATATGAAGAAAGAATTTTGAATAAATACGATTGTGATATTTATTTCATCAGGAAGGTGAACGTAATTACTAACGCATAATATAGAAAGAATATCTGAGTGAATTATGGACATGATAATTATATCATCATGAGAAGTGAATATAGATACTGACATATTATATAAAAAGGATAAAGAACCAGTTAGGACATGTTCCTTAATAATGAAGGTGCAAAATAAATTGCCAAACAATTTAAAATATAGCCGATGATTGTAAAAAGGATAATATAAATAGTGAAGGGTTTCACGGCTAATGTGAACCATTAGAATTAAGAAGCCGATAGCATTAAATGTATAAAAGGCCACTTATGGTTGCCTAAATATGGAAAATTGTGAGATATAGTTACATTGGAATTTGTAAGTATAAGTATTATATGTATGTCATTTTTGACTAAGAGTATCTTTGTCTGAAAAAGTTGTACTAATGGAAATTATGAAGGCAGACATCGCCTCATACATTAGTAAACGTCTAGCTATTGCAAAGGTCATCATCTGAATTTGATTCGATTTGGGTCATCGTCGACAGACTGACCAAATCTGCTAATATCATTCCCGTTAATGATAAATGCAAAAGAGTTATGTAAACATAGTGTGCCTGTATCGAACATCTTTATCAAGATCCTCGCTTCGCATCGAATTTCTAGAGATTTGCTCAGAAATCATTGAGAACGAACCTTGATAAGAGTACTATGTACCATCCCAAATCGAAGGGACGAGGTAAAGTAATGATACAAGGTAATATAAGTGTTGTTTTATGTTTGAATGATTGACCTTTGGTAATAGACCGTATAATCGTTTTCCTTTGGAAAGATTATCATTGATAATCATCATATTAGGATCGAGATCGAATCTTGTTAGGATCTAAATCTTAGAGCATCTGTAAGCAGGAGTTGAGATAAAGACACCCGACATACACCCACTGTGAGTTGGACATGTCTTTTAGGTTTAAGGTTTCCTATGATGGCGAACCTAACCTTGCAAAATACCCGACCAGCGAGATTTGAAATGATTGTTGAAATTAGGATCTGATTATTGACAACCGGTAGTGGGCAAGAGGTTATGTGAATGTGAAATGTAGATCTTGAAGTGCCAAACGGGTAGCGAAGTTATGCCACAATTTTTAACCTTGGAAAGATGAATTCATGATCTGACAAATCATGGGATATAAGTCCCCGTTGTTTGGGACCATTGAGATGATGTAAAAGTTGGGATTGAAAGGCATACAAGCTGGATCTACCCTAGGACTTCAAAGACTGCGTGAATTATGTTTCGTATATCGAACTTGATGGAATATCTATCAAGTGAAATTCTGATTATTCTTACTAGAGCTTGGATCGGCGAAAAGTTGCATTCATCAAAAACCCGTGAACATCATGGATAGAGAAGTAAGTCAACATTAAGCCTGATCTTATTCCCGTAGTTATGTTTGATGAAACTCGCGTATTGTAATTGCACTTGTGAGAAAAGACCGAATGTGGAGGAAATACCCACATGGCTTTAACTCTATAAGAAGCGAGTAGTAAGGTAAGATGATCTTTGAGGACAAAGATCCTGTTTAGGGGTAAATGCTGTGACAATCCGTCAATTTATGATTGATATTTTATTCTCGAATATTATTTAAAAACATTATTTTAATGTTACAATATGAACTCACATATTTTTGGGAAGAAATTTGGATTTACGTCTTGGAGTAGCATCGACTACGTCTAAACCGGAGGATTCAACGTTACGTGCTTACGTTTACATACACCGTCTTTGGTGACAGTCCGACATTTCAGAAAATAAATTTATTTGTGAATATTATTTTGGAGTTTTAAATTTGTGTTGGTCCATAAACTCACAAATTTACGAGAAGAGATTAGGACTTACGATTTTATTTTAACGTCTTTTACGACTAAACCGGAAACCCTAGGATTACGTATTTACGTTTTCGAACTCCGTTTTTGATGAGACAAATTTTATTGGATTCGTTTTGTGACGTTGATTCATAATTTATAAAAACGTTTTTCGTAAAACGACCCAAGGGCACACAAATCGAGGAAACTAGAATCGAGGAGTACCCGTAAATAAATGGGATGAGACAAGTGGGACACTTGTCCCACCCCACTCTAAAAACCGGCCTAAAGAAGCTAAACACCATGAGGTGTCAACTTGTAAGATACAAGTTGCACACTTGTTACACTAGCTTCACTTTGAAGCTACTTCCACCCCACTAACTAGTCAAAACCATCAAACTACTCACATTTCTCACTTGCACACATGCAAAACCACTCTCAAAACTCTCTCACCCTCCATGTTTGGCCGTCCCTACTCCACCATACAACACCCTCATTTGATCAATTCTAACCACAAAATCATGTGTTATTTACACATATGTTGAAGCTCTCTTGAAGCTCTCTTGAATGGTGGTGATTATAACATCCATGGAG
>JANFOE010000620.1:0-62500 GCA_025667525.1 Glebionis coronaria | reverse complement strand
TTCTTATTAAGGAATCCCAAACACCTATGAGTTGTTTAAGTGTGTCACGAATTTACTTGCTGCAAGACCCTTTTCAGTTTATGCGTTAATTTTTATTACCCACTTGGAATCTTGGATTTTTGTTTAATTTATTACTAAAAATATTGGATTTTTAGGATTTTTTAAGGAGATTTGTTAAGGTTGTGCTACACCATCAACTACTAATACAGAGAATAAAAAGGGTAAGAATAAGCCAAACGCATTTTCTTTAGATTATGGTGGGGCTAAAAATATTGGTCCATGTAAGCCTTATGTGTTGGAAAAACCCACTAGAACTGAGATTGAGCAAACATATGCTCTTGGTTAGGAGATGGGTAGAGGTGGGCATGTTAGACCAGTTTGGTTACAAAAAAGAACTGCACTAATTTGTGCGATGTAATATTATGGGTCATCTGTGCCAGTTTGATATTTTAATAATATATTATAGCAAATATTTTCAGTTTTAGGACTTCTTTTAGTACATTTAACCTACATTATTGTTCCATTATTATAGACTATCCAACTATGACATGTTAATTGTGTTTTCTAACTGAATGTGACGAACTTGATAATAGCAATATGGAGTAATTCACAACCCACAATAATACATGATTTGCAACTTTTGGATTCTGGCAAGGAGCTTAATGATTTTGTGAAGTAACTCACTATATCATCTTTTCAGTTAAGAATCTATGTCACATAAATTTTGGTCAAGCACCATGTAATTCAAGTTTGATGTAACACGTTAATTATTGATATAAATCGTATGTTTGTGCAGCTAACGGATGGAACAACGGGTGTGGTAAGCTCAATCTACAGACCACGCAAAAGGACATATAGAAACTAAGGATGATATACTTGGTTGGAACAACTCTGGGTTTGAACATTCATAATAGAAAACACTTTATATAGAAGATGCGGCAACGAGTTTTACTATATGTTTAAATACTTTTGTTGATATTTAAGTAAGGTATATATATTGAAGATATAGAACATTCATAAACATCAGCTATATAGAGCTATATAGACACTGTAAAAAAAATTGTTGGACCACATGGTGGAAATTATACTCCATATACTTTAATAGCAAAATAGTTGAGGTTTACTCGGCTCACTTGGATCAAACTTTGTTAGAAATACGTTTTAAACGTATATTAGAAGTATCGGTCACTTCACAATATTATTAATATTGTATAGCTCGTAGTTAATGTTTGCTTATTTAGTTAAGTAAAAACCGGCCCATGGGCTTGTCATGGGTCGGCCCAAGCCCATTAGAGGCTTGGATATAAATACCCTTTCCACCATGGAAAGGGGTTGGGTTGTTGGTTATTGTTTCATTCCATTTTTAATAGAAAACACATATTTCTCTCTGACTTTCTCTCACTACTTTCTCTCTCTAGAAACCTTCAACCCACCTTATTGATTCATAAGATTATCTATATTCTTCAATTGGTATCAGAGCCATGGGGTGATTTAAGGTAATGATTTGTGTTGTTCTTTAGTTTTTGATTGTATTAGTGTTTTTTAGGAAAATCTATCTTGATTCTTGAAGTTTTTGGTGATTTTGTTGTTGGGATTAGTAGATAAGTATTGGGTTTTACTTCTTTTGGTAGAAATCACAAAACTTTTCGGGTATTTTGGTAAAAATCTAGGTTCGTTCTTAATATTCTTAGTCGACTGTTAAACACACGAACTAGCTCTTCCAGTTTATTCCGAACCAAAGTCTTCTGATTCAACAACCGTTCCGGATCAAGGAAGTTCCGAACCAATTTCTTCCGGATCAAGGAAATTCCGAACCAAACTCTTCCGAATCAACACTGTTCCGGATCAAGGAAGTTCCGAACAAATTTCTTCCGAATCAACAATTGTTCCGGATCAAGGAAGTTCAGAACCAATTTCTTCCGGATCAAGGAAATTCCAAACCGAACTCTTCCGAATCAACACTGTTCCGGATCAAGGAAGTTCCGAACCAATTTCTTCCGAATCAACAATTGTTCCGGATCAAGGAAGTTCCGAACAAATTTCTTCTAAATCAATAATTGTTCCGGATCAAGGATGTTCCGAACCAATCTCTTCCGAATCAACTATTCCGGATCAGGGAAGTTCAGAACCAAAGTATTTCCGGATCAACTTAATTGTTCCGAACCAAGGGATATTTTACTTGTGTTTTCGACGATTTTTAGAGGATTTATTCTTGGTTTCTTACACAAAAACTCAACACAACTCATAACCTTACTTCACTGCTCGATCAACCGATAATCTTTAATTCTTTAAAGTGATCAAAATGAATCCGAGTTCATTAATGCCTCAAATGACATAACTTACGGATATTTCCATCATAACGGGAACGGATAATCGCCCTCCAATGCTCATTAAAGAAGTCTTTGAAGCATGGGAAGGTCGTATGATGTCATACATTAAGGGAAAACCGACATATGGGAGGCTTATGGTCAAGTCAATTCTAAATGGTCCACTTGATTATGGTACCATCGTTGTTAACAATGTGACTCGACCACGGGAGTTTGAAGAACTTACACCAGCTCAACAACTTATTGCCGATGCAGACGAAAAGGCTCTTCAAACAATTCTCCAAGCTCTTCCACATGACATCTATCGAATGGTAAGTCAATATATGGTTGCAAAGGATTTATGGGAACGTCTAAAGGTTTTGCTACAAGGTACGTCTCTTACTAAACAGGAACGGGAGTGTCAGTTGTATGATCTGTTTGATAGGTTCACGTACAGTCCAGGGGAAACGCTTCACGACTACTACTTCAGATTCACTACTCTTATGAATGATTTGAATGTATACAATCTCGTGATTGCTTCATTCCAGGTTAACACCAAGTTTTTGAATACTTTACCTCAAGCTGAATGGGGTGAGTATATTACCGATGCTAAGTTAACTAGGGATTTGCATAAGTGCAATTTGGATCAACTCTATGCTTTTCTCCATCAGCATGAGAAACACGTGATCATGCACCGTTCACCTCGAGGTATGTACCCTGATTCTCTAGCCTTGATGGCAAATCAACCAAGCTTGTCATATAACAACACTCCTTATATCATGGGACACCAAGCTTATCATCCATCACCGTACCTGACTCCAAGCTTCCCTCAATATTCGATTCTACCTCAACCACCCACCTCACATCAGCAAAAATATCGGTTTAATGCACCTTCGTCTCAGAGAGAACCACAAGCATCGCAATATGCCTCACAACCTCACCCATATTCACCAGCAAGCATTGCACCTTATGCTCAGTCATCATACTCTTCTTATCAAGAAAATGCAGCATATCCATCAAGCTATTCTGACCACATGAGTATTCCTTCTATTGCTTATGCCGCTCAACAAGACCAAGCTTTGTATTTTGATAATGATGAAGTTCCCATTCCCTAATTCAAACAAGGAACTGACCCAGTTGAAGTGTTAGCCACTATGTCTATTTATCTCACAAGGACATTGAGCAAACGAGGATTTAGAGGACCAGCTCCTACTAACAATCAGCTGAGGAATTCATCAAATTCTCGACAACAAGCTACCATTGAGAATAGCAGGGTAATGTTTCAACCTATAAAACCTCATCAGGGGAGACCCACTACATCAACCACCAATGCACGCATGGTTAATCCTGCTCCAATGGTCAATACTCCTCCACGGGCTAATTCCACAGGTAAGTTGATAATGATTACATGCTACAACTGTAAGGAAGATGGTCACATGTCTAGGGATTGCACAAAACCCAAGAGGAGAAGGGATGGTCAATGGTTTGCAGAGAAGATTTATTTGGTGAACGCTCAGGCACAAGGATAGGAACTTGATGAAGAGGAGCTTGCATTTCTTGCTGATCTAGGGATTACGGAACAAGAAGTTATCACTACACAGAATGCAGCATACCAAGCAGATGATCTGGATGCTTACAATTCAGACTGTGATGATCTTCAATCTGCTCAGGCAGCTCTTATGGCAACTATCTCTAGCTTTGGGTTAGATAAAATATCTGAGGTACCTACTAATACCACTGATACTAGTATTCAACCACATCAAGTTGGGCAAGAGGGTGCTGATCTGAATGAGTCTTCGGTGGTGAGTCTTTCAAATGAGGAGACAATCAATGATAGCAATATCAATGCAAGTCCCCAGACTTTGAGTGAATCACAACCGGGAGTCATTTCGCATACTCATACTCCTGCTCAACAAGATTTGGTCATGGTTCCTGCAAAATTACTTAGCCAAATGAATACTGCACTCTTAGAAACCCTAGCTAAGAATAAGAATTTGTCTGCCGAGCTTGCCTTGTGCAACAAAAAAGTTCAAACTTTGGAATTAGTTCCTTCGTCCAATGTTCTAACAAATCCCGAGTATGATCATTTTCGAAACAAACAAATGGGTCATTTGCAAGAAATTGAAACCTTAAGAGCAGATCTTTCCAACGAACTTAAAGAAAAAGAGTTAGTGGTCACTAATTTTCACAAACTTCAAACGGATTTTGAATTACTCGAGTCTAAAAAGAATGAAATGGAAATTAATGCGGCTAATAAGATTAGAAGTTTAGATTATTTGCTTTTAAGACAATACGCTGCCTCTCAACTAGTGCACTTATTTGACGCATCGTTTAGAGAGTTTAACTTATCGCGTCAAAAAGACCTTCCCCCTAACCCACGGTATGCAAGACAAGCTTTTATCCATAGTCCAAGACTTTATAATGCAACCCAATTAGGATTGGTCTTAGATCTAATTGTTATTTTCGATGATCACACGAATAAGGATCTAGTTGATGAGAATCGGTCATACAACTTTGCAAAATATCCCCAGTGTGATTATTTTAAAATGAATCGGGAGCTTGCAAAAACGGACTTTAGAATTCACTTCCATATGGATAAAGATCTCATCACAGCACCAACCTACATGTTAAATGAAGAAAACCCTAGTACACTTCCTACACTTGTCAAAATGGAAGAACCTAAGGAAATTCCAAAGGATCTTCCACTTGTTAGCACTGTATGGATAAACTTGCAAGAGATAAATCAATACTTTGCTAGTTTTGACAAGGTCATCCGGGAATGTACGACTTCAAATGGTCTAAACACCGGAGAATGGGCTTTCGAACACATGAACGAGGTGTTTAAGAATGAGATCAATCCGTTTGTCGAAAGTCTAAAAGGAAGTTTTGCATCTCTTTCGGAAAATCACGAGTTTGAAATTAAAGAAGTTCAAAAAGTGTTTTATGAAATGGACACCGCTTACGAACTACAATTAATTGAAAAGTAAAAGATTTTATCCGAATATGACCGATTCTTGTCCCAAGTAATATCGTGTGATGTGCTTACTACTGTGAATGTTAATTACTCGAATGAGCTCACATCCGCTATGATTAAATGTGATGCTGTGAATATATGTGATGATGTGTGTGATCTCTTTGTAAATGTTGTTGATACTGTAAATAAGGTAGATAATCATTCTTTTCACGAGTCTAACGCTGAATTTTTAAAGCTTCAAGATTCTTACAATTTACTTACAAAACGCTTTAATCAACTTGAACAACATTGTATATCTTTAGAATTAAAACAGCAAACTCAAAATGAGGATCTTTTGATAACAAATGGTTGTGAAAACGGTGTTGAGACGAGTGACAAGATGATTGAGATAGTTAAGGCATTAGAGGAAGAGATTATGAGATTAAAGAGAGATGTGTCATCGAACGAAACACTAAAATTGGAACTAGAGGCTGCAGAGTCTAAAAACCAGTGCTTAGAAACTAGACTTTCGTCTATTCTAGGGGAGATGGATCGTGCAAGACAGGTAATGTCCACTCTTTATGGTTCACTAGAAGAACGCTTCGCTTTTAATGCGGCACAACAACAATCTTATGTTGAACAATTGAACCAAAAATGTGAGGAAATCTCTGACTTAAATATCCAGCTCATTGACAAAAACATGGTTTTGGCCGAGTTAAAGGAGACACTTCTTCTCACCCGACAAGAAGTTGTTAATAACTTAGCTACCAACTCTGCACCGTCCGCTAGTGCTCCATCAACCAATTCAGTAGTGATCTATAAGAACCCGCGCCATAAGCAAAATCCGGATAATTACGATGTTTATATGATGAATGCAATCAAGCACGTGGACCTTGTTAGGGATATTTTAGATGATTTGTATGCTTTAGATCCCTCAAGCAGTTACTATTTTTCAGCTCATGCATATATTCAGCGAGTTCAATATTGCTTAGCATATTTGCAATACATAGGAAAACCGGGTTCTGCACTACTCACTAATCGACCCATTGCTGTGACTCTATTCAATAAGACCCTAGGAGCAAAACCGTCATTGGCACCATAAACTAAGGCACCTTTAAAATCTGTTGCTAATGTTCCCACTTTGCCTTCTACAGGATTAAAAGAGTCTACTAAGGCTAAAGGATCGCCACTCAAGAAAGATAAGATCAAGCCCTCCACTAGTAGTACCATCAAGAAGAAAGTAGAAGCTCACCCTAGGAATGTTATTTCAGATTTAAATAAAAAGAATCATGTTGCTAAGACTAAAAGCTCTGCGCCTGTGCAGAAGCCTAAACCATTTGTGAATTCTAATTTGAAATGTTGGAATTGTAATGAATGCATGTTTTCCCAACGTCATGATTTGTGTCTTATTGATCATGTGAATGAAATGAACGCCATTAAGGATGATCTTGAATGGAAGCCAACTGGGAGAACTCGTACCCAAGTTGGATGGCAATGGCGTCCCACTGGTAGGACCTTTACATTAGATGGAAAAATGTGCCCTTTAACTAGGAATACATCCATTGAGGTTAGGTCTCAGCGTCCTTTAATTAGGCACACTAGCACTAAAGTATGGAAACCACGCCCATTAATTAGGTCAGCCCCCACTATAGTGCCTATCAGTGAAGAAATACCTCAGGATTTAAGCCAACTTGAATCTACACCACCAACTAGGAAGAAGGCTAGGAAATCTAAGAAACCTAATGTTAGCAAATATAAGATCATTAAATCTGTACCTGCTAATAACAAGGAACATTCAGATTCCGAAACCTATACAGTGTCCTCTTCTGGTGATATTTTCAGGTGGTCCAAATCATCCTCTGGTATTTGGACTCCGGTTACTCAAAGCATATGACCGGAGATCGCTCGATGCTCTGAAATTTCGTCAGCAAGTTTCTTGGAACGGTTAAATTCGGTAATGATCATATTGCAAAGATAATGGGGTATGGTGAATATCAGATTGGAAATGTTACGATTTCAAGGGTATACTATGTAGAAGGTCTTGGTCATAATTTATTTTCAGTAGGACAGTTCTGTGATTCCAACCTAGAGGTTGCTTTTCGACAACATACTTGTTTCATCCGCAACTTGGAAGGAAAAGACTTGTTGAAGGGGTCTCGTGGTGCAAATCTTTATACTTTTTCCCTACAAGACATGATGGCCGCCTCTCCAGTATGTCTTCTCTCCAAAGCATCTAAGACCACGTCATGGTTATGGCATCACAGATTATCTCATCTCAACTTTGATGCTATTAATCACTTGGCTAAAAACGAATTAGTTCGTGGTCTTCCAAAGCTCAAATTTCACAAGGACCATTTATGTTCCGCATGTTCAAGGGGGAAAAGAACCAAGAAATCATACAAGGCCAAAGCTGAAGACACCAATCAAGAAAAACTTCATCTTTTGCATATGGATCTTTGTGGGCCAATGCGAACCAAAAGTGTGAGCGGTAAGAAATTCATCCTTGTTATTGTGGATGATTTCTCAAGGTTTACATGGGTTAGATTTCTACGTACAAAGGATGAAGCACCGAATGCTATCATCACTTTTCTGAAATTCATTCAGGTACGTTTAAATACTACTGCCCGCCGTATTCGTACTGATAATGGAACAGAGTTCGTCAACCAGACTCTTCGTGATTACTATGAAGAAGTTGGTATTTCACATGAAACATCCGTTGCACGTACTCCACAACAAAACAGTGTCGTTGAAAGACGGAATCGTACGCTTATGGAAGCTGCTAGGACTATGCTGATTTATGCGAACGCTCCATTATTCTTATGGGCAGAAGCTGTATCTACTGCATGTTTCACCCAAAACCGCTCTATCATTCGGAAACGCCATGGAAAAACACCTTACGAGCTTCTACATAATCGTAAACCCGATGTTTCATTCTTTCATGTGTTTGGTGCTCTTTGCTATCCAAACATTAATAGTGAGAACTTGGGCAAACTTCAACCGAAAGCCGATATAGGTATTTTCATTGGTTACTCACCCACCAAGAAAGAATACCGAATTTACAACCGTCGTCTTGGTAAGATAGTAGAAACTATGGACGCAGATTTTGATGAGCTGACAGCGATGTCTTCTGAGCAACGCAGCTCTGAACCCGCACTTCACGAGATGGGAACCGGTGCTATTAGTTCTGGATTAATTCCCAATAATCCTACTTCTACATCATTTATACCACCTACAAGGCCCGAGTGGGATAAACTCTTTTAACCATTGTTTGATGAATTCTTTGA
Source organism: Glebionis coronaria (assembly GCA_025667525.1). Lineage (NCBI taxonomy): Eukaryota > Viridiplantae > Streptophyta > Magnoliopsida > Asterales > Asteraceae > Glebionis > Glebionis coronaria. The sequence continues at coordinate 53,957 of JANFOE010000620.1, read as the reverse complement.
TCCCCCAAATGATGATGTTCCAGCACCTGTAGTGATAGCTCCAATCCCTGAAGCTATTGCTCAAGCTAATGAAGCTTTATCTAATGCATCTTCAATTAACATTGAACCGGATGCACCTCTACCAAGTAATTCTCAAACTACACCTGAATCTTCACCCTTACTTGTGCCTAATGATGTTGAAGAGGATTCTGTTGATCACGATTTGGAATATGCTCACCTACAAGAGCTTCCATTCTTTGGTATACCGATACCTGACAATCCTTCAGCCGCGTCTACCTCAGAAGAAGCTCCGACAATTGTTCACTCCAGACCACCGCGGATTGAAAATCACAGCACCAAATGGACAAAAGATCACCCAATTAGGAATGTTATTGGAAGTCTCGATCGACCAGTCTCGACACGCCATCAATTACAAGAGAGTGCACTCTATTGTTATTTTGATGCATTTCTCTCCGAAGTTGAACCTAAAAACTGGCAACATGCTATGACTCAATCATCTTGGATTGAAGCCATGCAAGAGGAACTAAATGAATTCCAAAGACTTGAAGTATGGGAATTAGTTCCTCTCCCTGACAAGGTTAACATCCTTACTTTGTTGTGGGTTTATAAGGTTAAAATCGATGAGATGGGTAGAGTCTTGAAGAATAAGGCTAGATTGGTTGCTAGAGGATACAAATAAGCCTTAGGTATCGACTTTGAAGAATCTTTTGCTCCTGTTGCAAGATTGGAGGCTATTAGACTATTCCTTGCGTATGCTGCTCATATGAACATGATCGTCTATCAAATGGATGTGAAGACGGCATTTTTGAATGGTGAATTAAGGGAAGAAGTCTATGTTAGTCAACCGGATGGGTTCGTTAGTACGGAGTTTCCTAATCATGTGTACAAGCTTAAGAAGGCTCTCTATGGGTTGAAACAAGCTCCACGCGTGTGGTATGATCTCCTTTCAACATATCTCATTTCGGAAGGCTTCTCCAAAGGCAAAGTGGACCCCACTCTATTCACTCTCAAGGAGGACAACGACATGATACTTGTACAAATTTATGTTGATGATATAATATTTGCTGCCACTAACATAGAATTGTCAAACCGCTTTGAGAAAATAATGTCCACACGCTTTCAGATGTCAATGATGGGAAAAATTTCATTTTTCATAGGATTACAAATTTCTCAGAATCCCAGAGGCATCTTTATTAATCAATCCAAATATGCTCTAGAATCTTTAAAGAAATATAACTTTGAAAATTGTGACCCCGTGGACACTCCAATGGTGGAGAAATCCAAGTTAGATGAAGATAGGAATGGGACTATTATCGATCCAAAACTCTACCGTGGGATGATCGGCACCCTTCTCTATCTGACTGCTAGCAGGCCTGATCTGCAATTTTCCGTATGCATGTGTGCCCGGTATCAGGCTCGGCCTACCGAAAAGCACCTACATGCTGTTAAAAGGATCTTTCGGTATCTCAAAGGAAAACTTCATCGTGGTCTATGGTATCCGAAAGATTCATCTATATCTTTAATATCATATGCAGATGCCGATCATGCTGGGTGTCAAGACACGAGGCGTAGCACTTCTGGGTTTGTGCAACTCCTTGGAGACAGATTGATTAGTTGATCTTCAAAAAGGCAGAAAAGCGCTGCAATTTCTAGCACGGAGGCTGAATACATTGCCATGTTCGGTTGTTGTGCTCAAGTCCTTTGGATGAGATCACAACTAACTGACTACGGTTTGGGATTCAACAAAATCCCGATGTATTGTGACAACAAGAGCGCCATTGCCCTTTGCTGCAACTACGTTCAACACTCCCGGGCAAAGCACATCGACATTCGCTACCATTTCATTAAAGAGCAAGTGGAAAACGGAGTGATCGAGCTGTATTTTGTCACCACTGAGTATCAGCTGGCAGATATGTTCACCAAAGCCTTAGATCGAGGACGAATCGAGTTTTTGATCGACAAGCTTGGCATGAAATCATTCTCTCCAGCGACTCTCAAAGAGTTGGCAGAAGAATCAGCAGAATAGTGGTGGTAAACTATTCATGCGTATCCTTTGTTCGTGATCATGTATATTATCGTATATATATAAACCACAAAAAGAAAAATACAAAAATATAAAACCAAGAAAAACTATAAAAAATATAAAACCAAGAAAAACCATAAAAAATATAAAACCAAGAAAAACCATAAAAAATATAAAATCAAGAAAACCCAAAAATATTTTCGTTTTTTAAATCAGGCATGTCTTTTAGTACGGTAATATTTACGGCTTTAGAAATGTCGATCAATATTGACAGGGCGCCATAAATAGAGTCCGTATAAAAGTTGTACATTTTAAAACATGCCCATTATGGCTTGTAGTTATTTCAGACTGCAACCCGTTTTTCGCATTAAAGTCACGTATTTCCTTGGAAAACGTTGGCTCACAACGGGAATTAACTTTCTCGGGCATGATTTACAAGCCAAATCATGTAAAGGGATCAAGTTTACTTTATAACTTGGTCTAACACGAGTTAGTGTACGTCTCAGTGCATTAATTTGTCAAAATAAGAGAAATCTTATTGCCACCACGAATCAATCTTTTCAAGACATTAATTGGAAAATGTTTTCATCAACATGTGCCTCGTTAAACAATGACTACATCTCTTTAAATAGAAAACGGGTCATCGTTTAAGGCGGAGAAAATGTTAAATCGTCTTCATCATCAAAACGGTTTTCAAAAGTGTTCGAGGAAAATTAATTGGCTAAATGGTTAATGATTGGACTTGCTTTAGAATATGACTTGTGCTTGTTCAATGAGATAGGACTTGCTTTAGGTCTCCGTTATTTGCTAATAGGATGCGATGATTAAGTGGTGTGAGGGCTAGAACAGTTAATACGATGAGATAGGACTAACGAATGTTAATTAAGTTAACGGTTGTTAACCTAAGAGTATTTAACTAAAAGTGAAACCAAAAAGAAAAGTTAAGGCACTTTAAGTGTCAAAGAATGAAAAGTGCAGGGGTTAAAAGTGAAAAAGGGTAAAACCTGAAAAGTTTGACCAAGTCAACCCCCCCCCCCCCCGTCTTCTCTCTCATTCTTTCTCTTTTCTGTTTTCCTTGGCCGCCATTAACACACGCACAAAGCTATCACAACCCTTCGTTTTTTGCTCTATTAATCCGTTCCATTCGATTATCAAAGGTACATAATTGCTTTTAATTCTTCTAATTCGTTGTATTATCCACTTAATTAATCCAATTTAATTAGGGTTAATCAAATTAGGGTTTATACCTGATTAGACGTTAATTGATTAGGGTATTAAGTGGGTTTCACGCGGAATAGGTTGAGATTAAGTTTAGTTGCCTTTAGAAAGCTGAAAACACTCATCTGCCCTTAGAATTAATCGTTTAAGTATATTCCGAACGAATGAATTCCGAACAAATAACTTCCGAACGAATAAATTCCGAACGAATAACTTCCGAACGAAAAACTTCCGAACGAAAAACTTCCGAACGAAAATCTTCCGAACGAAAATCTTCCGAACGAAAATCTTCCGAACGAAAATCTTCCGAACGAAAATCTTCCGAACGAAAAACTTCCGAACGAAAATATTCCGAACGAAAATCTTTCGAACGAAAAACTTCTGAACCAAAAACTTTCGAACGAAAAACTTCCGAACTAAAAACTGCCGAACGAAAAACTTTCGAACGAAAAACTTCCGAACGAAGTTGTTCCGAACGAAGGTGTTCCTAACGAAGGTGTTCCGAACGAAGGTGTTCCGAACGAAGGTGTTCCGAACGAAGGTGTTCCGAACGAAGGTGTTCGGAACGAAGGGGTTCCGAACGAAGGGGTTCCGAACGAAGGAGTTCCGAACGAAGGAGTTCCGAACGAAGGAGTTCCGAACGAAGGAGTTCCGAATGAAGGAGTTCCGAACGAAGGAGTGTTGGATTGATAATCGTTTGCTTGTTATAATTACTTGAAGATGGTATATATATTGTTCTTTGTATCAAACTTTTATGTCTTACTATAAGCAGAAACCATGACTAATCCAACCGTGCAAGAACTCCAAAATGCTAGAGCAACCGCAATTGCCGAGGCAAAAGACCTCACGTTCATACCAAACAATTACCGACTGAAGGAAGTTTCTCAATCCACTCACCATGGATTCAAAGTCGCCTCAACAATCCTTGATCAATCTCACTTCAAGAATGCTTTAAGGAGTACTGCTTCGGTGCCATTCGATTACATGTACGAATTCTAGGCTACCAAGGAAAGTACTTCAAACAAAATCACCTTCTCCCTCGACAACAAGCAACAGACACTCACCACTTCAGGCTTCCGCAAGATATTTGGAATTCGGGATACACCCAAGGGTTTATCATTTTCAAGGAACCCTACCAAAGACGAACTCTTGGAGATGTTCCGTGCTCTTGGATGTCCTGACATACGAATAGTGTCTGATTTTACCATAGCCAAAGTGGGTCAACCTTGGAGAGCTATCTTTGGTATCCTCAGTAGATGTTTTACACCTAAAACAACTGGGCATAATGCTGTGCGTGGTCCAATTATGAACATCTTTTATGGAATGTACAAAGGCTTAAATACAGATTATGCATCCTTGTTGTGGGAAGAGTTTAACTTTCAACTCTTCTAAAACAAGAAGCTGAAGGCTAATGTCTTTCCCTACCCTCGGTTTATCAAGCTTATAATTCATTATTTTATGAAGAATGATGCTTCTATTGACAAGCGTGCAGAAAGCCGTCACCACACTGAAGAGGCTGATGACATTGTGGACCTAAGGCATGAAAGATCCTCTGGTGCTGTTAATCCTGGTCCTGTTCCTAGTTACCTCTTGACAGACAAAATTCTAGCTTCTGATGATTACAAGAAAATGCTAATAGAAATCAGAAAACAACAAGAAAAAGTTCAGGCGGGAGAAGTTTCGTCAACTACAGTCAAAAGCAAAGGCAAACGTAAGCATGATGTTGACTTACGTGAGCCTAAAACCAAGAAGACAAAGACTGTGGCTAAGAAGGGTAAAAGCACGGCTGACGAGCTTGTTCTTCACGATGAAGAAGATGTTGATGATGATCCTACTCCCGAGCTAACTCGCAAGACTGAGAAAAAGTTAATGAAGAAGGCTATTGAAAAGAGTAGGAGAGACATAGGCGGTAGTGGTTCGGGTGCACAGATGGATGTTGAAGAAGAATACGAGGAGCCACATGACATTAGTGAGTTTGGATCACCCGAACGTTACTCAGCATCTAAGGAGACATCCATTGCTGATACAGCAAGTGTTGAGAAGGAGTCCGGTGCTACAACAATCATTGTGACTACACAGCCTCTCGTAACTCAACCTCCACCAATCCAGCCTTTACCAACACGACCGGTGTCAACACCACTAACATTCCTTCCACCTCCAACAACTTCCATCCTCAGTACTGTAATCACAACCGAGCCTCTTCAACCATCCCAGAGTAGCTCTATACCATCTTCAATGGTTGCGTTCGTAATGGAAGAAATGTTGGATAAACACATGGATAGTCAAAGAAAAGAGATGGATCAACTTCGAGAAGAGCTATTTCGACGAGTGAAAAGTGAAGAGGCATCCAAGAAAGCCCAAGAAGAGATGATAGCTAAGTTCACTGCAGAGATGGAGTTGACACGTAAAGCTCATGCAGAAGAACTTACTAGGTCAAACAGGCTGAAGCTGATAAGAATGAAGCACGATTTACGAGACTTCGAACTACAAAGGATAAATATAAGGAGCAGAAAGAATTACTTGAAGCTTCTATTTTAGAGAGAGTGAAAGAATCTGTTGAGTCCCTTATGCCAAAGCTGCGTGATGAGATGAGGAAACTTGCGGTTGATAACTTGATGATTAAGTCGTCCAACCCTTCCGAGTCAGCCTACAAAATTGCATATGACTTAACGGATTTTGAATTAAAGAAGATCCTCAAAGCTCGCATGAAGGAAGTTGGATCTTTTGACAAGTCTAAAATTCAGCGGACACTCTACAAAGCACTCAATGAAGCTATCTTGGAGGATGATCGGTTGTTTAAGATGTTTGGAAGTGTGGTACCTTACCACATCTTGGATGAGGAGGAAAAGGAAGATAGTGAGTAGGAGGACAGTGATGGTGAAGAAGAGGGTGATGGTGAAGAAGAGGATGATGGTGATGATGATGATGATGGTGATGATGATGATGATGGTGATGGTGGTGATCAAAATGAGGAGAGTGATAAGGGTAGCAACGGGGATAATGATGAGGATGATGGTGGTAAACATGATCAGCCTGATCAGTCCGATGACGATGAAACGGGGGACAAGGTTGCCAGCAAAAAGAAACCATCCAAGTCTGGTACCAAGTCTCAGAAAGATGCTGCCCGAAAGGAAAAGTCCACATCTACGGAGTTAGGACGAACCAAGTGGCGCCATGATGTGAATGCTACTACTGCATCATCGATTCCCGGTACATCTGTTTCTATTTCTATACCTGTTACCACTAATCCTGTTAGTTCTTTTGTTGCTCCTGTGATTGCAGAACCAGTAATTGAACCTGAATATGCACAACACTCGCCTGTTCATAATACCGCCGAAATGCCTGAATCAGAACCAGCAAGTGTTCATGTTTCTACTCCTCTGCAAAAAGAACCACAATCTACTGTTCCCGAGTCAAGCACACGGGACTGGGCGGATACATTGGAGATTGATGAAACTGCACCGCCACAAGCTTGGATCACGGTAGCTGCTAAATATGATCCAATCACAGACGCTGATAGAGATGTTCTATAACTCCGTATCCGTAGTCCGATAGACTTGTGTGCATTTTTGGCTCATGAGTTCAAATCTTCGGTTACTCCGTCTTTGGTGAAGAGAGCGCTAAAATACAAGAGAATTCACGCCAAAACTAGGTTAAGCCGCATGGAGTACGAGTATTATGTTGATGAGGTCCTGAAAGCTCTCAATACCGTTCAAAGGCCAGGCCTTCATGAGTCAGAAAGAGCTCCACCTCCACTTGATCCCTCTCAAGATAATCAAATTGCTCTTTACTTCTTTGTCACATATGATCTTTAGTATCTCCTCAAGGGATCATCCAAGTACGCAACCTCCCTGACCTTGTTGAAAGCTGCTAATTGGGGGACAATACCCTGGATCGAGGAAAAGGTAAACCGACTCTGGGTTCCAAAGGTAAGCCGTAATTATGATATGTATGCTGCTATAGGAGCATCACATTCGGACGAGCGAGTCCGAAGGGCGTACAGAGGTTGCTGCTTAGCCAACTCAGGTAATATTGTCAAATCCGATATTCGCATCTCAAGTATTTTGGGACTGAAAATTGAACCCAAGAATGGCTATCATCATGTGACGGAGATTCATCTAAAAAGGGAGGATGACAGAGAATACACGATACAGCAGGGAGATTTTTCTATCATTCGCCTTGAAGATATCAAAGACATGTGCTTATGATGACCCATGATCAACTTACCCATCTTACTCGTGAAGAAATCATTGCCTTGAATACAGCACTTCGTATGTTCACACGAAGCGTTGTTATCAAGAAACGAGTTGAAGATCTTCAATTGGGAGTTGAAAGCTACCAAAGGAAGCTTAACATGACCCGTCCAATGAATCAAGTTCCACCTCAACATGTCAAAAGATGTCCCTATACCGGCATTACCGTTCCGATGTACGGGATTTTCTACATGAACAGTTGTGGGATCATGAAGTTTATGAGGGTAGGTGAGCTTCATAAATACAGTGATGGGACTCTCATATACGTCAGAGGAAAATTGGAGCATCTTAATTCTGGTGGGTCATTACCAGAAATGATTGAGGATTGGCATCCGGGTTATCGGAAAATGGCGACATATGTGATCAAGAAGATTGATGAAAAGCTCCGGGAACGTAGATTGATGAGGAGCTTAGAAAGATTCGTTGGTGGTAGACCATATGGAGTGCACTACAAGTTACCAGAAATGATTGAGGATTGGCATCCGGGTTATCGGAAAATGGCGACATATGTGATCAAGAAGATTGATGAAAAGCTCCGGGAACGTAGATTGATGAGGAGCTTAGAAAGATTCGTTGGTGGTAGACCATATGGAGTGCACTACAAGTTACTGCAACGATCCATCTAATGGGTTGTACATCTCAGGTCCACTCTATATTAGTTTTAATTGTGAATATGTAAATTTTGTGAATATTGTGCTTTTATGGCTTGATGTAGTGTTAAGGTATGATAATTTTTCAAGAATTTCTCACGAGATTCTAAATCTTTCAAAATATATCATACTAAAGCACTACAATTAACCCTTATTAATTTAAGGGGGAGCATTAATATGTTCTATGGCCAAACATTGATTTCATTTTTACCCAAAGACCGGTTAATCCATTCAATATCCCAAATATTAATGGTTAACATTTTGGATAAGGGGAGAAAATGGGATTAAGGAGACTTAAATGATACTTGGCTAAAAGATGAAAAAGACTTAACGATAATCCAACTTAATATGTGTAAAGCAAGTGTTAAGGGGGAGCGTTTTTTGATGAACAAAACACTTAAGGTACAAAACTCTTGATTTCAATATAACAAGTACCTTAAGTGGTTTTCAAGGATTTTTCATGGTGACTATACTTTCCCAAAACACGCTTTATTCACGACGGATGTGGTGACAAAAGGGCGGTAGGAATAGGTATTAGTCCAATGATTCATCAGAGCCGATGGAATCTTCCCAAGGACAATTCCCTAGATAGAATTAGAAGTCCTAGGAGAGATGGAGAAAGATTGTGAACGTAGCAGAGTACCGACTAATTACTGATGCTAGCACTGGAACAATCACAACAAGGTGCTAGTAATGATGTATTGGTAAGTACTGAAGGGGTTGAAGAATGAAAAAGAAATGTAAAGATAAAGGGTGTAAAAAAAGAAGCCCTCCTTACAACTTTAGGCAGAAACTGGGTCAATACATATGCTATTGAGATCATTTGTTAATGATTCTCGATATTGAAGAAAGACATCATGGACCCAGTGATGCAATGCACAACCCTTCCCAGCTAACTCAAATATCTCTCAAAAGGTGTTTGTTTTAATCACACGGAGATCAACACGTTATCTATTGGTTTATTCACTCCGAATAGACTGATATTGAAAAGGTGGCACTCCTCTCCAGCCATCGCTCACTAAATCAAAACGCACTATCGAGTCTAGAGCCACGAGATCATCAAAAGTCTCATTAGGACACTTTCCATTTATTCCTTGCTTTCTCACACACTGTGAAAAGTAAGAGATTTTGTAACACCAGTGAAAGTGCCGTATGATGCTAAGTTATTGTCTCAAGAGTTGTTCAGTATGAGCATCTCTCTTAAGTTGCGACTCACTTGTGGATGTGATATCCCGAGCCCAACGTCATTTATTTAATCCTATTTTACGAATATTTTTGAAATTTTTAAGAAATTTCGTTTGTTATATATTTGACGGTTTAAGTTGAAACCAACGTTTGCGGTCGTAATTTAACGATTGACGATTGAAGAAGAACCGATAACGACTACGATACCGACGGATGCCCAAAACTTACATTTTATTATCGATTGATCGATATTTGAATTTTTCGAGATTTTATTTTTATTACGTGTTAAGTCGAGTCGGAACCATGTGTATATTCGTTTTGTGTGCGTTTGAACCATTTAAAAGTATTTTCAAGTGTTCGGGGCGAAACCCGACTCCCGTAAAATTTTAAAATCGACTACTAGTCATAATCCCGCTCTTTATATACTTGTTTGCCATTTAAGGCCAAAAGAAAGCCAAAATTGCACTTTGGTCCCTCCTAACTTTACAAAATAACCAACCAAACACACACTTCACAAAAATTCACTCCAAAAATTTCACTCCCTCCCTCCTTCTTCTCTCTATCTCACGGCAACACCACCACCACCTTAAACCACCATCAAAACTTGGTTTTTGACAAATCCAATCAAAGTCCCATGTTTATAACATCAAGTTAAGTAAATCCCACCAATAAAATTACACATGCAACAACATTTTTTTTAGATCTAATTTTTGATTAATCTTGATAAAAACTATGATTTGATTTAATTAATCTCGTGGGGTTATGTTTAAATGTGTTTAGGAACACACTACTAAAATATTGGAGCATGGGAGATGTTTTCCCATGGTGATTTCAGCCCCAAACCCCACGGCACACATGGGGGTTTTGGTGTTCTTGAAGCTTTGATCCATTTTGTTCATGGTATGGTTCCATTTCTTTGTTATTAATATTTTATATATATTTAATTATATTGCATGTTTAGTTTTTGATGTGGGTTTTGAATAAGGATGAACATACAAGTGATTTAGGGTGTTTTGGTTTGATTAGGATGGTTAGTAGGTGATGTTAGGAGTATAGGAGTTGATGAAATTGGTCAAAATGATGTTTTAATATGATTTTGAAAGAGTCAATTTAGATCAGATTGTTTAAGGGTTATTTTCGTGGGTTTAAGTCTAAGTCCAGGTTGAGAAGATAGGATATTGTTGTAGAGCTTCTTTTTAGCTTCGATTCGGTATAAGGTAGAGCTTCTAACTCAAAACGAGTCAAAAGTTATGATATTTTAAAGTTTGAGGCGTACCGGGTGATGAAAATCACAAGTTACGGGTTTTTGTCAAAATATAGGTCGAATGTCTAGGATTGTAACTAGAGTTCTAAAAATGTTTGGGAGTTGTCCTCAGGCCCTAAACTTAGCGTGTCGAGTCTATTTTCATAATCAAGAGTCGGATTTTCAAATGGCATTGGTTAAGATGGTCAAAACGATCTTACGAGTCGAGTGTGCAAAACTGTCCGAATTTTGTACTTCAAAGATGTGTCGGGCAGAAGGTCTTAGGAGTGAAAACTTTTTATGAAATTTGGTGAGGGGTTTCTACAGATTATAAGTGATTTTTACAAATTTTCTCAGATTTTTAGGAGTGGTCTAAGTGGGGTAAAACAGCCCGTACATTCGGTATGTACCGGCAGAGTTGTAAAATGCGCAATAATTCTAATAAAGTATAAAATGGTTCGTGTCTAGTAAATATCGCTTGTATGGATTTTTGGCGTGAGTTTATATGAAACTTGAGTGTTCTTAATTATGTACATACAGTACTTGAAGGTACTTGAATGTGTTGATTCATTACGTGTTTATTCGTTAGGTGTTGTATTTGATTTCCCGGGGCATCCTCATCGTCGGTGATCGATTTCGTCTACGCCGTAGTTACTAATACTACTACTACTACGCAAGGTGAGTCTATAGCCTCGCTCTTTACTTTATTCAAATGTTTTTAACCCGCGAGGGGGATACATGCTAATTTAAATGAAAATGAACATGAGTCTTGATTGATTGTTGGACCCGAATGTTGCCTCGAAATTGTGTTGAGTACCTAGTTGCAAAAGTCCCTAAATTCATGAACTATTAACTATTGTCCTGCCCTCGAGTAGGGGGAAATAGCCGCTTATACAATTTGTAGTACTACGGGGCTAACGACCCAATGCTAGCCGAGAAGCTGTACGTTGAGTAAGTTCTGCGGTAGATTATCTTGTATGAGAGATAAGGTATAATTGCAACTGATGCCTTTAGAAGGGGCACTGGTTTCATCTGAATCACGCCGGTAATTATTACGCGGGTGATTGAGTTAACGGATTAGTGTCATGAGCTTAAACACAATTGTCATATCCTTGAGTAATAGATTGTGAGTACGACAATGCTATTGAATGATCATGATTAGTTTTTAATACTTATGTTCAACTTATGATTTGATAAACCTATAGATTCGCTCAACCTTTGTGTTGACGATTTTAAGCATGTGTTTCAGGTAACCAAGATTGTTAGCAGCGGAGCATGCAAGGATGGAAGTTGTGGTGGCTTGGCGGTCTACTTTGTTTTCCTCCCTTTTGCACTTAAAAATTTTATACTATGTCACGTGAATGAAAATGTATTTTTGGGTTGAGATTCAGTGGGGACCTAAACGCAACTCTGTTTTATATAATTCTTGGGATTTGGAAAACTGTAGACTTGTATGTTTTTAATAATGTTAAATTTTATGTTTGAACTTTTACGTCTCTTGAGTCGTTTAATATAGCTTATGTGTGATGATAACTACGTAGCACCCATATGTTGTAGTTCCGCTGCGCATAGCATTTGTGGGGGTGTTACAGATTGGTAATCAGAGCCATAAGTTATAGAGAACTAGGTCATTTTGAAAAGTCCTAAACTATAACTTTTGGTGTCGTAAGAAATTGTCCAAGCACACAACTATCCTGCATGGCTCCGGTAAGAATTCTTTAGCATTGCTTTATATTTTAGATGTATCCCTCGAAATTGATATGAATTCCCTAAGTATTTAGTAAGTAAATACTTTGAGATATATATTGAGATATATTGTTTTGTACGTTGAGTACTTATCATCGTAATTTGCAAATTCTTGTAAGATTATCTTATATGTTGCATGTAATTGGCATAACGGGCTACATTGCATTACATGGCAACACCGCGTTGTAATCCTACGTGTATGTAGGAATGGTTGTATGTATAAGTATGTATATACTATGGTATTTAAAGGCATTGCACGTGAAGCAATGGTCCTTGAGTAATTATCGTACATTAAAATGCGGTTTTGTTGAGAATTCGGCCTTACCGCTAATTATCAATCTTGATAATTAATTTATTGTTCGAATAACCGAATATGAACCTCGTTTGATATCCTAGATACGTAAATGATGCTTCGTAACATATTTTATATCGACTAGGTCGATCTCGATTGTCGTTATCGCACCGTGATGTGTCATTTTGGACATTTTCTTTTGAAACGTAATTTACTTACGTATTACTTTATTTCCTTTATTCCTAATGGGTTTGATATGTTAGTTCACGTAACTATAACATAGACGAAGTATAATCGACGATGCGTACATTGGGGCGGCGAATCATGTGTGTATATTATGAAACGTGGTTGAGGCGTGTTGCCATTAAATCGTTGTTTACTATTCTACTTGAATTTTAAAGATGTGTTTTAAAATAGACTGGCGTTGTGATCAAGCGCGATAACTTGGAATTTGGTTGGTTTTTGTGTTAATTTTGTGGAGTACGATTTCGAGACTCATCCGAGGCCGATAACAACATTTAGTTGACATACGTATTCTCGTTCCATTTATTTCATTTTGTTTTGTTGTTTCATTATTTTGAAGTTAATATTTTACATGACGAGGTCCGGCATTTGTGCAAGTTAAGTAAGCATCGAACTTTGTTGATTGAATGATTTAAACATAAAGTGTTTTATATATTTAATATTTGGTGAATGAAACTTTCGGATAAAAATGACGTATGATGTGTTTTGTAACAAGTAAAATTCGTGTAGAGAATAAACGGACATTGTGAAATTATTTTCCTTCAACCTTGGTTGGTAAATCGTAATAAGTAATTATTATTACTCGTAAAATCCTTGTTTTCATATATTAAAATTTGATACTAAAAGATTGTGATGGAGTTGTTAAGAATTTGTTTAAATTAATTTGAGAAAGGAGTTTATAATAAAATTTGCGATATGACTATTGAGTATATGTAGCTTCGGATTTGGTATGAATTAATTTTTGGGTCAATATAGTAAACTTTTGACGTATCTTGTGATATAAAACATGAGTAGAAGATGTGGACATGTGTTTTGGAGCTAGAGATTCTGTAAAATTGGTTTTACTTTAAACATAAGGTTATGTTTACGTATGCATTGGTGTAAACTAGAACGCGTTACTTGTTGTAGTGAATAAACTGGGATAAAATCGGAATATACACTTTAAGTGAGAAATTATAATGCTTGAAATAAAATTTTAAACATTGATGGAACGTCATTGGAAATCATTTGTTTGTTTAATTGTCGTTATAGAGAATCAATATGTGTAATTTGATGATGCTTGTTTAAAATCGTTTGAAAAATCTTTTGTTTTATTCCGCGACGAGATGTGTTAATTTTAAAATCATTTGATAATGGGCTAAGGATTAAAAGTTGAATTTTATATATTTTAAAATTATTGAGATAAGCATTTTGATTGTTTATTATATTATTATTATTGAGATTTAAGTCTTGACTAAAATCAGTAAGTATTCGAGATAATACCACGTGAAACCTCTTTATCATTTGAGTCGAATTACGCGAATATGATTTAACAAAACAGTTTTGGGGAAAACATGTGTGTAATAAAAGTCAAAGGTTGATTTTAAGAGTTAATTGGACTAGTTTGAGTCATGTTGGATACGTGTATATTTGTGATAATATAAGTCGTAATAATAAAAACGTAAAACTTGGAAAATTCTTACTACGTATTTTTTTGGTACTTAAGATATGAACATTAATGAGGTTTTGACACAAGTATGGAGATTTTCAAACCTAATGATTTGTCAATTATGATAACCGAGTCACCGCATCTACTAATGTTAATAATTTCCGAGAGATTGAAATTTTTCCAGAAATGAAAGCGTTGTAAAGATTGGAAAATGAAAGGTATAAATTCTTTAATGGTGTAACACAAATTAAAATGTGTAAATGTTCGGTTTTACAATGTACAAGGTAACACTAATTATTATACGCAACTGGATTACACAACACACGCCTGCTTGTATATTATTTAATAAAGATGTATATATAATGTTTTGAGTCACGATGGTTCGATCGTCCGACATCCCTTCTTTGATTTTGTGAGTCTGTATCTAAACATGAGTCGTCATGTGATTGTTCATTTTAATATTGTCTATGGTATGAAACCAATATTATTATATTTATTTTTGTGTCGCTATTTCGCTAGTACTTGATGATGAGGGTATGTCACCCGGTGTATTTTTGTCCCCTTCATGGACCCCGCAATTTTTTTTTTCTCCTTTCGGTTAATGGAACCAAAAATTATGTATTTACTTGAATGATGCTATAAATCTTCATTAAATTGGCTATTTATTTATATTGAACAAAAGCGAGGAGGCGAAGCCGCTTTACCAAATTGTAGAGGTGAAAGAACTCGATCTTCCTGGTGAAAATTGTTTATAGTTAACCAAGTGATTATTCTTCTCTTCCCGTATACACTTCATGGAATGTGTGTGCAACTCGAGACGATGGGAATTACGATTGTTGTTTTATTTTGACGCTTGTGTTGATATTCAACTTTCACTCCATGTATTCGTAGATCGCTGTTATTATCCTGAGACTTTTGTCATACATTTGAAGTATTTTCACTTCTAATGTAGTTAATTTCCGTTGGCAAATATATTGCTCGTTTACCTCGTTCGGTCTCATTGATCTTAATTTTATTACTTGTTGTGCTTGCAATGATCTTTAATCATGAACCACCTTACCGTTATTTTGTGAATAGTCTATTGTGAAAATAGGTATGAGTGTGTCAAGTGTTTTGGTGAACTAAATGCAAATGGTGTCGATTTCTTTATTTAATTATTTATTTATTTTCTCATAAAAAGGCAAAGCAAAAGGTATGTTTCCAAAGTGGACGAAAAATGTTTGATGTGTTTCTTAAAACGATGGTAACAATATTTTCCCATTTCAAATTTCATTTCAAATGGTTTAATTATTTTGAAGATTAGGTCGAAAACTTTCGTAAGTCATATTTGGTATGTAATTAATAATGTTTGTGTCGTCACTCGATCCTCAATTATGCACAGCTTAGCTAACTAGGCATAATTCAGGAAGAGTCATGTTTTGTTAATTGTCGTTGCTTGGTCCTTAAGTATGCATGATCTAGCTAATTATGCATAGTTTAGGAAGGGCACTATCGCGTCAAACAAATTGGTCATCTTGAAACTTGTAGTGTTTTGATAAACGTTTGGATGAGAACGTTTCTTTCTAAAATGGTGGATCCTTATGCAAGTAATCGCATTTTCTTTGATTCCTAAAGACAATTTTTTTGAATTTTTCTTGTATTCCTTGAAATCTTTTCTTTCGTTTGGTGTTGACTTGGTAAGTCACTGTGACCGAGTAATTTTGGAAAATGTTTTTATGTGTTGTGTGTAACGTGCAAATTTCATCGGAATCACGAGGGTGTTGATGAAATACCAAAGGGGCTCGTATCGTCACCGGGAGAAGAGTTTTTCATAAAGATGGAAAAATGCCGAAGTAGAGGAAATCAGAGTTCGAATAACTTTAAGGGAAATAACGAAGACTTCTCCTACAGCGAATGTATCGTACTTTATTTATTATTCTTTTCTTGTTCTTTTGATATGACAACGACACATGATAAATTGTTGAGGTTTACCAACTGTGCATCGGTAATTGGAAGACCATTCCAATTGTCGTCTTCGTTTATTTAAGTGAGGAATCCTCTTTGCTTGACTCAACCATCCTTGATTATCGATGGTTAAACGATATATATCCCTAGTTGATGTTTTTGTGGTAAACCCTTGCCTTTTATGTATTTGTGTGGTAAGTAATCTGGTCGAGTGATCGTAAGTTGTGAGAACTTGAGACGACATTGTCCAATGAAGTCCGATCATGGAGAACACGTGCCATGTAATGTATTTTTTTTTTAACTGTGAACGATGATATTTATTAAGATTTTGACCACGTTTGGGACGGAAGTAAGATGGTGTTCTTGTAGTATCTTTTGGGTATGGATCCGTGTGTGAGCACCCCACGATGACACATGTAAGTATTTTATTTCTTTTTGGGTATGCATCCATAGCTAGCAAGCTCTTGAACCTTCTTTAACTTGCAATTTTCTTTTGACTGGACTCATCCGAGGATTATGTAAATATTCTTGTTTTATCTTGGCTTGGCTGATTAGCAAGCGTGGGTTAACTGATTGAACTGATTGGTTTGGCATGGTTTGGCTATGTTGCAAACATGTTGCAAACATGTCGTAATTTGGTGGTATGTGTTTCATAATGGATTTTGTATTTGGTTGGATTGTGACGTTTTCGAGAGAGTTATGTATGCGTCGGATGATTTCCGTATCAATGAATTCGTTTTTGACGAACTAGGGTTGTATGTATGTAATATTGCGATAAGGTGATTTTGTACGACTAGTATTAATTACTTCGTCTTTTATATTTTGAACGTTTTTCGATGGGGTTATGTGTGACCCGTGCGATTTTCATTTCTGAATAATTGTTTTTATGAGACAACGAACCAAGTGAAAGGATGATTCGAACGTTGGAAGACGTGCTCCGAGCGTGTGTGATTGATTTTGGTAGTTGTTGAGATCGACCATTGCCGTTGGTAGTACCTTTGTACGACGACATTTACCATGTTAGCTTTGAAGCTGCGACATTTGAAGAATTATGTTGATGAAAATATAGACCGCGAGTTGGATGAAATGAAGTAGGAAAAAGTCAGTTGAATGGACCTGAAATGATTTGAGAGACTCCGGAGGAGATGGTGTAGATTGAGAATCACTTGTTGACCGCGAGAAGCTGTGAGAAGAGACGTGTCAATAACCGAAGGAAGGGTTTGAGAAATTGAAGTGGAGATCAAGGATCGAGATGTTAAGAGATTGAAGCAAGGTATAATACTCATGGTGAAGGTGTGATGGAACACCAGACGTGAACCGAAGTCCAGAACAGAACATGAAGACCTCTTTAGGAAGAAGTACCTTTATCTTCCTAGTAGTACAAAATGCGAGTATAAGAACCGGAGAGCGCCGGGACGTCGCTCCCTTAAGGGGGGAAGGATGTAACACCAGTGAAAGTGCCGTATGATGCTAAGTTATTGTCTCAAGAGTTGTTCAGTATGAGCATCTCTCTTAAGTTGCGACTCACTTGTGGATGTGATATCCCGAGCCCAACGTCATTTATTTAATCCTATTTTACGAATATTTTTGAAATTTTTAAGAAATTTCGTTTGTTATATATTTGACGGTTTAAGTTGAAACCAACGTTTGCGGTCGTAATTTAACGATTGACGATTGAAGAAGAACCGATAACGACTACGATACCGACGGATGCCCAAAACTTACATTTTATTATCGATTGATCGATATTTGAATTTTTCGAGATTTTATTTTTATTACGTGTTAAGTCGAGTCGGAACCATGTG
The DNA here is from genome assembly GCA_025667525.1 of Glebionis coronaria. Classification (NCBI taxonomy): domain Eukaryota; kingdom Viridiplantae; phylum Streptophyta; class Magnoliopsida; order Asterales; family Asteraceae; genus Glebionis; species Glebionis coronaria. The sequence goes on along the minus strand of JANFOE010000620.1, from coordinate 35,926 downwards.
TATATTCGTTTTGTGTGCGTTTGAACCATTTAAAAGTATTTTCAAGTGTTCGGGGCGAAACCCGACTCCCGTAAAATTTTAAAATCGACTACTAGTCATAATCCCGCTCTTTATATACTTGTTTGCCATTTAAGGCCAAAAGATAGCCAAAATTGCACTTTGGTCCCTCCTAACTTTACAAAATAACCAACCAAACACACACTTCACAAAAATTCACTCCAAAAATTTCACTCCCTCCCTCCTTCTTCTCTCTATCTCACGGCAACACCACCACCACCTTAAACCACCATCAAAACTTGGTTTTTGACAAATCCAATCAAAGTCCCATGTTTATAACATCAAGTTAAGTAAATCCCACCAATAAAATTACACATGCAACAACATTTTTTTTAGATCTAATTTTTGATTAATCTTGATAAAAACTATGATTTGATTTAATTAATCTCGTGGGGTTATGTTTAAATGTGTTTAGGAACACACTACTAAAATATTGGAGCATGGGAGATGTTTTCCCATGTTGATTTCAGCCCCAAACCCCACGGCACACATGGGGGTTTTGGTGTTCTTGAAGCTTTGATCCATTTTGTTCATGGTATGGTTCCATTTCTTTGTTATTAATATTTTATATATATTTAATTATATTGCATGTTTAGTTTTTGATGTGGGTTTTGAATAAGGATGAACATACAAGTGATTTAGGGTGTTTTGGTTTGATTAGGATGGTTAGTAGGTGATGTTAGGAGTATAGGAGTTGATGAAATTGGTCAAAATGATGTTTTAATATGATTTTGAAAGAGTAAATTTAGATCAGATTGTTTAAGGGTTATTTTCGTGGGTTTAAGTCTAAGTCCAGGTTGAGAAGATAGGATATTGTTGTAGAGCTTCTTTTTAGCTTCGATTCGGTATAAGGTAGAGCTTCTAACTCAAAACGAGTCAAAAGTTATGATATTTTAAAGTTTGAGGCGTACCGGGTGATGAAAATCACAAGTTACGGGTTTTTGTCAAAATATAGGTCGAATGTCTAGGATTGTAACTAGAGTTCTAAAAATGTTTGGGAGTTGTCCTCAGGCCCTAAACTTAGCGTTTCGAGTCTATTTTCATAATCAAGAGTCGGATTTTCAAATGGCATTGGTTAAGATGGTCAAAACGATCTTACGAGTCGAGTGTGCAAAACTGTCCGAATTTTGTACTTCAAAGATGTGTCGGGCAGAAGGTCTTAGGAGTGAAAACTTTTTATGAAATTTGGTGAGGGGTTTCTACAGATTATAAGTGATTTTTACAAATTTTCTCAGATTTTTAGGAGTGGTCTAAGTGGGGTAAAACAGCCCGTACATTCGGTATGTACCGGCAGAGTTGTAAAATGCGCAATAATTCTAATAAAGTATAAAATGGTTCGTGTCTAGTAAATATCGCTTGTATGGATTTTTGGCGTGAGTTTATATGAACCTTGAGTGTTCTTAATTATGTACATACAGTACTTGAAGGTACTTGAATGTGTTGATTCATTACGTGTTTATTCGTTAGGTGTTGTATTTGATTTCCCGGGGCATCCTCATCGTCGGTGATCGATTTCGTCTACGCCGTAGTTACTAATACTACTACTACTACGCAAGGTGAGTCTATAGCCTCGCTCTTTACTTTATTCAAATGTTTTTAACCCGCGAGGGGGATACATGCTAATTTAAATGAAAATGAACATGAGTCTTGATTGATTGTTGGACCCGAATGTTGCCTCGAAATTGTGTTGAGTACCTAGTTGCAAAAGTCCCTAAATTCATGAACTATTAACTATTGTCCTGCCCTCGAGTAGGGGGAAATAGCCGCTTATACAATTTGTAGTACTACGGGGCTAACGACCCAATGCTAGCCGAGAAGCTGTACGTTGAGTAAGTTCTGCGGTAGATTATCTTGTATGAGAGATAAGGTATAATTGCAACTGATGCCTTTAGAAGGGGCACTGGTTTCATCTGAATCACGCCGGTAATTATTACGCGGGTGATTGAGTTAACGGATTAGTGTCATGAGCTTAAACACAATTGTCATATCCTTGAGTAATAGATTGTGAGTACGACAATGCTATTGAATGATCATGATTAGTTTTTAATACTTATGTTCAACTTATGATTTGATAAACCTATAGATTCGCTCAACCTTTGTGTTGACGATTTTAAGCATGTGTTTCAGGTAACCAAGATTGTTAGCAGCGGAGCATGCAAGGATGGAAGTTGTGGTGGCTTGGCGGTCTACTTTGTTTTCCTCCCTTTTGCACTTAAAAATTTTATACTATGTCATGTGAATGAAAATGTATTTTTGGGTTGAGATTCAGTGGAGACCTAAACGCAACTCTGTTTTATATAATTCTTGGGATTTGGAAAACTGTAGACTTGTATGTTTTTAATAATGTTAAATTTTATGTTTGAACTTTTACGTCTCTTGAGTCGTTTAATATAGCTTATGTGTGATGATAACTACGTAGCACCCATATGTTGTAGTTCCGCTGCGCATAGCATTTGTGGGGGTGTTACAGATTTTTATGAGTCCTATGCAGTATTCTTGTAATATTGCCAGAACATCCGAGTAATACGCAAGTATTACAATGAAGATGGAAATCCTGCTTGAGCCAACATCAAACAAGCTCATGGTAGGTTACACGTGCGGTTCTTTAAGAACCAATCTTGTGAAAAACTGGAAAGAAACAGTAGTTTAATTCTTAATTGAACTTAAACTCGTTCCAGGCCTCTACACATTATCGTATGATCTTGCCAGAACACTCAGAGTGACACTCTTTAGTGTTCACAGTGACGAGTGGAAATCCTTCTAGTGTTAACATCAAACAACACTTGGTAGGTGACGTGCAAGATTCTTTATGAATCAAGCTCGTGATAACTGGAAAGCAACGATGGTGAAAATCTTAATTGAAATTCACTTGTTCTAGGTTTCATGAATTGACGGCTTCAATCACAAGGATAATTTATCCAAGTGATTCACTCTTTATGTTCGCAGTCAAGCTTAGTGATCATCGAATAAAGAGAACGGGTTTACCCGCGAAATCCTGTCAGGAAGTTACTTAATTGAAACTATCCGTCACAGGTACGATATCTAATATCGTCCAACGGTCTTCACCGACCGGAGGTAAAACGCTACCGATTTAGAATGAACTGTTCTAAGCCATTTCATTCATGTCTTATTATGTTGCTGCGAAGACGGTGGCGTTGCGGTGTACCAGCTGAAGTCGTTCCCACATGCTTATGTTTTTTCTGCATCAAAGTTCAGCAAAATTCAAGAAAGTACAAAATGAAGTCTTCCGTTGTACCAAACTCTGAAGCTTTCAAGAATTCAACAAAAGACATAAGTGTGTGGAACATGGAGTCACGAGGAGGCAAGATTCACAAGAAGGCAAAGATCGCACGTGATTGGTCAAAAGAACAATGCTCTCAAGCCAAAGCCTAAAATATCAAATCAACATATTCACAACAAAAAGAAAAGAAGAAAAGACTACGAGATGAAGAACGAAGACTTAGTATAGTATGCTAGGTTTAGAACTGTGTAACATGGAGTGACCTCCCTTAGGGGGAGATTGTTAGAAATACGTTTTTAACGTATATTAGAAGTATCGGTCACTCCACAATATTATTAATGTTGTATAGCTCGTAGTTAATGTTTGCTTATTTAGTTAAGTAAAAACCGGCCCATGGGCTTGTCATGGGTCGGCCCAAGCCCATTAGAGGCTTGGATATAAATACCCTTTTCCACCATGGAAAGGGGTTGGGTTGTTGGTTATTGTTTCATTCCATTTTTAATAGAAAACACATATTTCTCTCTCACTTTCTCTCACTACTTTCTCTCTCTAGAAACCTTCAACCCACCTTATTGATTCATAAAATTATCTATATTCTTCAAACTTCACTTGCGCTTGTGGCATAACCAAGCCCATATTTTTATCAAACATTTTACTATCTGTTTCATATATCAAGCTTACTTGTGCTTTGTTTTAGATTAATTTGTATACGTTTAATTTCAACTATGTAGGAGATTAATATGGTTTCAATAACATAGGCATAATAATTAGATGTACTTGGCTAAATGTTGGGGCTGAAACGGGTCCATTTAGGTTTAACTTGAATACTTAGAAGTTAGAAGTAGGAAGTAGGAGTGGTTGAAAGTGATCCAAAATATATGGTGTATTCGAATGCATAAAAATCAAAATCACCCTATCTGAAAATAACCAGATTGTTTTAATAATTTATTTTAGGTCATCAAACATAGCATATTACATATCTATGAAAAAGTAATTAATAAATGTGTTACTGTGTTATTTGTACATTATATTATTAGTTCTCAACTATATAATTAAAATAATAATCTAAAGCTAGCCGCCCAACGGTTGGGCCTTAAGGCTAGTATATATATATATATATATATATATATATATATATATATATATATATATATATATATATATATATATATATATATATATATATATATATATATATATATATATATATATAATATATATATATATATATATATATATATATATATATATATATATATATATATATATATATATATATATATATATATATATATATATATATATATATATATCTATATATATATATATCTATATATATATATATATATATATATATATATATATATATATATATATATATATATATATATATATATATATATATATATATATATATATATATATATATATATATATATATATATATATATATATATATATATATATATATATATATATATATATATATATATATATATATATAATATATATATATATATGTATATATATTATATATATGTATATATATATATATATATATATATATATATATATATATATATATATATATATATATATATATATATATATATATATATATATATATATATATATATATATATATATATATATATATATATATATATATATATATATATATATATATATATATATGTATATATATATATATATAGTGGGGTTATTCTAAAAAAATATTTATAATAAAAAGGGTGAGGTGAAATCCTAGCCCTTGGATCAAAGCCACTAAAATTAATCAAAAGTTAGGAAAAAATGGTGTCATTTTTATAAACTCTAAAACTTTTAGGGTATTTTTGTAAAATCTTTAAAAATTAAACCCACGTAATATTATACACATAGGAAAAAAGTAGTTACAAATACTAAAAACGATTAAAAACACACATACACACACACACACATTATACACATTAGATCTGAACAAAAACACACACGCACAATCACACAGTAAAGATCAATCCCTACCGAATCTCAATGGTTTGATCAGATACAGTAGCATCGATTGATGAGTGTGTCGTCGATGGTTCCAACGATCGGATAGGCTAACGAAGACCTGAAAAGAGATGTAAGTTATGGTCGTTGATTGTAATCGTGTTCGATGATGCAGTACGATATCAAACATGTATAAATTTAAAGTAAGTATGTTTATTATTGATGTATACTAGATGTTTGATATAATGTCTCAATAAAAATTCATATTGATTGAATAACATTGTGATGTGTTAGAAATTAAATTGTGATTCATTAGAATCTATGATGAGTGAATGTGAGTGAAACTGCTTGTCATTTGGTAGAAGTTCAAGCGTAATGCTCTAGAATGTATTTTCATGTACATGGTCATAAGTTAGAATTAATAGTATTTTTCGTTCGTTCAAAACTAAGTATGTGTGCGTGAATATGCTTGTGATTGATTAGAACTTGAACAACGATGCTTTAGGATGTGCGCTCACGTACACTGGGATGAGTTCTGATAAATGGTGTTTGTTGTGGGTTCAAAAATGAGTATGTGTGCCTGAATATGCTTGTGATTTGGTAGAATTTGAACCGTGATGCTCTAGAATGTATGCTCACATACATAGTATGAGTTAGGGTTAATAGTGTTTGGCATTCATTGAAAAATGAGTGTGTGTGCCCGAATATGGTTATGATTTGGTAGAACTTATACTCTGATTCTCTAGAATGTGTTAAAAATGATATATGATGCTCTAGAATGCGATAGGATAACAAACATATATAAGGTTTTGTGTAAGTATGTGTTTATGATTGATGTATAAAATGTGTTTGATATAATGTCTCAATGAGAATTATAAAGTTCTCTTTGATATAGAAGTGATTTGGTAAAATCATAACTGTGATGGAGTAGGGAACACTATGATTGAGTAGAACTAATATTATGATGGAGTAAAACTAATACTATGCATGCGATTTGGTAAATTAGCACTGTAATGGAGTAGAATTATTTTTAATGTGAATATGCTTGAGTAGGATAAAGTTGTATTTTGAGGTTTTGTCGAAATTAAGTATTTGTATGTAATATATAAGTGATTTGGTAAAATTATAACTATGATGGAGTAGGATTAACACTATGATTGAGTAGAATTAATATTATGATGGAGTAAAACTAATACTATGCATGTGATTTGGTAAAATTTTAATAATAATAAGCAAATTTTATTCTACTGCATTACAGTTAAATTTTAATGCACTGTAATGCAGTAGGTCACTTGCATTGTTCTTTCTACTACATTACTGTTTAATTTTAATGCACTGTAATATATTACGATACTTGCATTTTTATTTCTACTACATTACAGTTTAATTTTAATGCACTCTAATGAAGTAGGTTACGTACATTCTTCATATGCATGATTTAATGCATTAAAACTTTATTTCTACTACATTAAGGTTTAAATTATAATGCATTTAATGCATTAGGTTACTCGTGTTGTTCATATGCATGATTTACTACATCACAACTTTATTTCTACTACATTACAGTTTAATTTTAATGCATTGTAATGAAGTAGGTTACGTACATTCTTCATATGCATGATTTAATGCATTAAAACTTTATTTCTACTACATTAAGGTTTAAATTCTAATGCATTTAATGCAGTAGGTTACTCATGTTGTTCATATGCATGATTTACTACATTGCAGCTTTATTTCTACTACATTACAGTTTAATTTTAATGCATTGTAATGAAGTAGGTTACGTACATTCTTCATATGCATGATTTAATGCATTAAAACTTTATTTCTACTACATTAAGGTATAAATTCTAATTCATTTATTGTAGTAAGTTACTCGTGTTGTTCATATGCATGATTTACTACATCGCAACTTTATTTCTACTACATTAGTGTTATTTTATGTTCTATTACATTAAAGTTATTTGGTGCTGTTATTTTATACTAGTAAATGAATATAGTGCACTAACAAAATAACTGTGTTAAATTATGATATAAATAACAGTGATGTAGTTGAATATAATTATAATGAAGTAGAAAATATTTGTAATGTATTTGTAGTTTTTTACTACATTATAACTTTATTTCTACAGCATTATACTTATACTCTACTACATGCTAGTTTAAATTCTATTGCATCACATAATATATTTGTTATTTTCATGAAAATGCTTGAACTGTTATTACACAGGTGAAAAGAACATGCATAAAAAACACAAGCGACAAAGGCATATGTATTTACCAAGCTACAAGTAGTAGATTGCATCCTCAAATACCAATTGATACACTGGAATTGAAGGGCGAAATGGTACACAGATGCATTGAACGCGTAACAAAGATTCTTGGAAGATACTCGTGGATGGTGGATCATTTATAGACAACACTTAAATTATATTTGATGTAATACTTTGGAATACGGAACGTAAATACGATGTATTGAAATTTTAATGATGACAAATTTTGTATAATATTTACTACTTTTGATTACTGTTGATATGTGAATGAACATAGATGGATTAAGTTATCAAGTATGTTGCAATGAAAATAATATTGCATCTGGCGACTACAGCTAATGCATCACAATATTCTTTTACTTCGTCAGATTGTTACCATACTACTGAATTGCAATATAACTTTACTCCATCAAAATAATACTTTAGTATATCATTGTATTATTTTAGCACATCACAATGACTATTTTACTGCATCATAATGTGAATGTTATTGTATCAAAATATAATGTATATTTTAATGCGTTATAATACACCAAACAAATAAGATAATATACAGTATTAATTATTATTCGTAAAACAAAAGGATACCGAGTATATTTAAAACACAATAAGATACTTTTGTATTCATGTTTGGTAACAAATACTATACATCTTAGAACCGAAAACATGGCTTGTAAGTAATAATTTGATATCTATACACTACTTATTTTGAATATAAAACGAATAATGAAACATTTCTTGTAAGCTTTACGGGTACATATTCTGTGTCCAGATCTTGTCGCTCTTGTCGGCTCTTCTTGTTGCTTGCTGTTCTTTGATGGTGGCCACTTCAGTGGGCATGCTTTTAAATTAATGCTCTTTTTCTACACAGCCACTACACTTCCTCGTTTTATTACTTTACTGCATCACTGTGTTATTTTCCTGCATTACAATGTAAACTTTACTACATCAAAATGTATACTCTACTCCATCATAATACAATAGACAATCTTACTGCATCACGCTTTTATACCAACTCCATCATAATGAAAAGCTACTTAACTTTAAGACCAGTAACAACCATTTAACTCTGAAAATCACAGTATTTATATCTAAACCTAATACGTGCCAAACATCAGCACAATATTACCGAATACTGTAACAACCATCTAAATTCATTTCAATACTTCATACAATAACAAAATTCGATTAACTTCACTTGATCAATAAGAAATAACATAAATGTTATATACATTAGTGAATCTATAGAAACATTAATGTGAATTACAAACTAAAACATTATAATGCGGTAAAAAATTATAAGTATATTACAAATAGTTTCTACTGCATTGCAGTTATGTTTTATTGCATTACCGTATATTCTACAACATTAGTGTATATCATACTGCATTATTTTATACCCAACTGCATTACTATATATTCTACAACATTACCGTATATTCTACAACATTTGTGTTTTACAACATTAGTGTTTTACAACAGTACCGTATATTCTACAACATTACCGTATATTCTACAACATTACCGTATATTTTACAACATTAGTGTTTTACAACAGTTATGTTTTATTGCATTAAGGTATATTCTACAATATTAGTGTTTTTTTTGCATTATTTTATTGCATTACCGTATATTCTACAACATTAGTGTATATCATACTGCATTATTTTATTGCATTATTTTATTGCAAGACCGTATATTCTACAGCATTACCGTATATTCTACAACATTACCGTATGTTCTACAACATTAGTGTTTTACAACAGCTATGTTTTATTGCAATTACCGTATATTCTACAACATTAGTGTTTTATTGCATTATTTATTGCATTACCGTATATTCTACAACATTAGTGTATATCAAACTGCATTATTTTATACCCAACTGCATTACTATATATTCTACAACATTACCGTATATTCTACAACATTAGTGTTTTACAACATTAATGTTTTGCAACAGTACCGTATATTCTACAACATTACCGTATATTCTACAACATTACCGTATATTCTACAACATTAGTGTTTTACAACAGTTATGTTTTATTGCATTACCGTATATTCTACAACATTAGTGTTTTATTGCATTACCGTATATTCTACAATATTAGTGTATATCATACTGCATTATAATGTATAATCTACTACATCACAATGTATACTCTACTGCATCACATACAGTCACTTTTTCCTCTTATTACTTTATTGCATCATTATTTTATTCTACTGCATTACTATGTATATTCTACCACATTCATTTATATATATTCCACTGCATCAGAATACACTAAACAAAATAACATAAAAACAACACAATACGAAATATTTTTAACAACTTGTGAAAAATAACAAGTTCATAACCCAGTGTGTATGAACAACTAGTACATTACAATATAAAATTACGACTCCCCAATTTTATATATCTTGTACACATTATATCAAACACTTGGTATGCAAGTTCCATAAACACTTTGTTCATCTATTTTTCTATTAGATTTGTAGTGAAAAACATACAAGAAACACCACAAGATGATGATGATGATGATGATGATGACGCACCTCTACGCGTCGAGCGTGATGATTCAGTAAACATAATGCATCCATCATGAGGTGGTTATGTGACGGGAGAGCTATGGAGGTGACGGAGGTTATGGTGTTACGGTGGTTAGGATGAGATCGCGAGGGTGGTGATGTGGCGGGGGAGTTATGGAGGTGACGATGGTTATGGTGTTACAGTGGTTAGAGATAAGGTGAATAGGTTACTGTGTGAAAAAAAAGAGATAATGAATAGTTACAGAGAAAAAAATATTATATATATACTTGTCAAATTAAAAATTACAAAACCACCCTCGAAGTTTTATAAATTACAAAAAGACACCATTTTTTTGAAAAAAAGGGGGGACACATGGCAGCCTGTGGTTCCACCTCATTTATTTTATTATAAGTTTTGTTTTATTTTACCCCAACTCTCTCTCTCTCTCTCTATCTCTCCTCTCTATATATATATATATATTATATATATATATATACATATATATATATATATATATATATATATATATATATATATATTTATATATATATATATATATATATATATATATATATATATATATATATATATATATATATATATATAAATATATATATATATATATATATATATATATATATATATATATATATATATATATATATATATATATATATATATATATAATATATATATATATATATTTATAATGTGTGTGTGTGTATCTATATATATATATGTATATATACATATATACATATATATATACATATATACATATATACATATATATATATATATATATATATATATATATATATATATATATATATATATATATATATATATATATATATATATATTTATATATATATATATATATATATATATATATATATATATATATATATATATATATATATATATATATATATATATATTATATATATATATGTATACATCTATTATATATATGTTATATATATATATTCTTTACATTATATATAAGAGGAGGGGGTATGCCACATCATATCCACGTCATCACCTTACCATTATTATTACAATATTTTGTTTCGTTTTTAATATTTTTTAATGAATTTTCATTTTTATTTGTTTTTAATTTTTCATATATTATTATTTGTTTTTTCGTTTTTTAGGATGTTAATTTTTTGCAATGAATAATTATTTTAAAAAAGATTACGCATCCGGTAAGAATCGAACATAAGACCTCATGGGATTTTATAAAATTAATATGCATGCCTAACCACTAGGCCAACTCAATATTTTGTTAAAAGCCTTCGACTTATCTTAAATAAACACATGATTCGGGCTTAGGTATCTAGCAAGAAAAGTATGCAGACCAACCATTGGGCCAACCAATGATTTTTGATCACATAAAAAATAAGTCAACGAATACCAAAAGAACACATTAGAAATTGTATGAGAGATCGTGCATTCAAACAAAAAACCAAATTAAACCCATTGTTCGGATTAATCCTCAAATATTAAGTCGTTCTTCATTAAATAAATCTCGATTCATACATAACCTCGGTGTTTGATTGGCTGTGAGAACAAAAAGAAATCAATCGGTACTTTTTCAACATGACCACGACAATATTGTTACAGGACTTATTTTAATAAATTAGGACATATTGATTTTTAGTTCAAGATTTGATTTTTTTTTTTGTAAAGCATTAATTTTTAATGTGTCCGAGTGATATTTATGTGTGTCTGCGGATTTGAACTCATAAACGAGATCATACTCCAATCGTGTGATTCTGAGTTATTGATAACTTATTGTTCGATTTTATAAATGTTATATATATATTTCTCTGTTTAGTAAATATTTTCCAGCTAGATTTTGTTGTAATGTTGTCCGTGATTTATTGTAGACCTGGGAGATCAAACATCGAATATGGTGGTAGCAGTGGTTCAATGTCTGCTCAGATTCTCATGGTCTTTATAATAGCCACAGGGAATGCCGTATAGTGGAGGTATGACAAGAATTCTGGATCTTATTGCTTTATCAAGTTCTGTTGCTATATTTTCCTAGAACATTTGGAAGTTCGCCAATATTTTTTTTTGATTGCTAAATATTCTTAATAGAATGTGGACTAAATAATTTTAGATCAGCTATGACATTTACAAGGTTTTTTTTCTCTTTGTGAAGGATGATGAGCACGATATAGAAGTTGACACTCCATCATCTGTAACTCAAGCTACAGTAAAGGATTCCCTAAAGCTGTAGATCGATTGATGTGTTCATTTTGGTGACTACAGGCGAGCATCATTTGATGTGTTCATTTGGTGATTACAAGCTCTTGACGTTTGTGCTTTTGGTTAAGTCCCTAATTTAGGAAAGTGCAAAACTAATCAATTAATCTCCATAGCCTGCATAATAAAAGGAAAAAATTAATCTCCTTAGTTTTGCACGTTTGTGAAGTATTCCTCTGATCTTTTTAATTTAATTGATTAGTTTTGCACTTTCTTTAATACCCTCTTCACTCTGGCTCTCGCGTGTTTGGAAGCAATCTAAAACACTCTTATCTGTTTAAAATAAGCAGTTTTACTAAGAAATCTAAAACACGCCTTGTGCTAAGTCAAAACATATTAGAACTAATACTTTCAAACTTCTAATTGCATTATATTGCCAACTTGGGGGTAGAAGCTAATGGAGGAAATAACGAAAAAAGGGTTACATTTAAATGGGATAACAGAATCACTTATACTTACTGGTATTAACAATTTGCTATTCACAGCCCTAAAACCGGAGTAGATTTAAGATGCTATTAAAAATAAGATTAACTTACGCAGATTTCAAGGTAATAAAGTTATACACTAATGTAGGTTGATGATCATACCAGACATGATTAAGAATGCTCCAATGTTTAAGCGTCCTGATACTAGAATTAAGGTAATGTCTTCCGCACTTTAGATTTGTGCATGTTTCTAAATGTGTATCATTTACTTATTAGCTTAACTTTTTTTCTTTTAGGGAAAAGGTTCAACACCTGGTGTAGGTCGAGGCCACATTGTTGCTATGTGAGCTCGAGGACTATCTGGAGCAACCATGAAGTGCATCGAATCTACGAATTACCCAAAGTATATTTTAGAGTTTTGCAACCTCTAAAATGGCTTTTTATAAAACATCTATAACTACTCTAAATGATACTATAACCATGATAAAAGATGTGTTGGTGCCCATATTCTCCTACATCATGACCATTCGAAAATTAAACCATTTTGACAACAACCCCTTAATTGATCAAAGCCACTGTTTCAGTATTTTGAGCGCATACCAACATCGTTGCTTCGTGGAGTGTGTGGTCTCTGTATTTGCAGCTCATTTTGGTCTTTTTTCGGAAGTTTTTAAAACATAAGCAGTGGCTATTTCTTTAATTCGTTACTTTAAAAACAACAAGAAAAATAATCCCTCACCTTGAATATTAGATTCAGTATCCATCTCAGCGTCCTTTTCTTGATTTATTTGTTCAAGTATCGGAAGGATCAAATGGATCATGTACAATAGTTGAGTTTTTCTCAAACTTCTCTTCACCCATATAAACAACCAGGACCTGTAATAGAACGTAAGTCATTATTTGCAGCTGAACAAAACATCGCTGATGTGCAAGGTGGGTCTCATCAAAGCTCAGTTCTATCTTCTTTAGATTTCTCCTTCTTACAGACTTTGCAGCTGTAAGTTCCACAACATATGGGGCATTCTTTCTAGACATCTTTATATTTATATTTTATATTATTTCTAGACATCTTTACATTCAAATAACCAGTCTTAAATCAATGATTCATTTATTTTATATACATACTGAAATATGCCAATAAATTTAAGCAATTACAGGCTTAATAGTTTGTGATACCGGTTTTAAAAGACTTAACAATGATTAAAATATATTGCCTTTTCACAATCAAAGATTAAGATATATATTATTGACAAAAGGCATTATTATGTACATTTACAGATTATAAAAAACTAGGTGACCCCTTAATGAGAAATCAAAACATAAACCAGCTCACTGAACAAAAAAGTTCAAAACATACACCTAAGATCTAGCTTTGCTTATAAGGAGTGTACGCAACAAAATCGGTCGGCTAGATGCATTGTTAAATTCTTCTAGCAATCTGGTAACCAAACATGACATGGTAAAAACTGCACACAGACTATGAGTATAAGTAATGACTTCGACTTTGTTAGGATCAACGTTCAGTTTGGCTTTCATGAATAGATTATCACAACGTAAATAATTAAGAGCACATTAAAACATTTTATTGCATTTTTTCATATAAAATGATCAATATTTATACAAATATTTAAAATTGCCAAAGTGTTTGACTATTTTTTACAAATATTTTTTGAATCTATAGTATACAAGGTATTACGATACGGTGTATATATCACCGTGTTCAACTTAAGTTTGGGTACCTATAATAGTTCGAGTCTAATATACAATTGAGACATAAGCTGATAAAATCACGGGTCAGAACGGAAATTCATTATCTTTGACTTCCTTGTGATAAATAAAGACTACTTGGAACATTTACAATGTGTACATGGTTTATGGACTGTAGTTACACTCTTTTTTTGGTCAGTGAATGTTAAGTAGGATGATTCAGCGCAAATAAAGTGCTCAAGATTGTAAGAAGGGTGTTATATTGTCTTTTACGTTTACACTCTTTTCGCATGGTTTTTATGCGTTTCTACATTTCTTGCCTTTACACCACCATATCCACAAACAAAATGTTAAAATATTATGTTCTTTATGTTGTTTTTATTACATATGAAGTCATAAGTTCTCAAATTTAAGGAATGAGATATGTAGTCAAATTGACTATGTGTTATTAAGCAGAGTGGGCCCCTTTATAGGTATCATGATTTACGATACTTAAAATCAATGTTTTAAAACTTGGTTTTTAAATTGACCCTATAGACTCAGTAAGTCCGAGTCAACACGGGTTCAACCAAATTAACCGGGGTTAATCCAGTTTTTTTAAAGAAATAACTTTTTTTCTTCATATTCTTAATAACTGTGAAAATTTTTATATAAAAACCATAAAAACTTTCATATATTAAAAATATATTTTGTTTACCAACCAATATAATATATAAAAATAAAATTTCATCGTAAATACGTAAGATTTAAATATTACTTAAAAAACACTCAAAAATCAAAACATGACCGAATGTCGAGAACCGAGTTGACCCGTGTCACCCCAAACTCGACGGATCTAGCCGGGTTTCAAAAATGTGAAACCCGGGTTAATATGACCTGTTTTTTCGATTGGAACCGGGTTAACCGGTTGACTCAACCGGATCAACCCGGGTCTGAAAACATTGCTTAAAACATATAATGTTTCATTGATTGTTAGATAGAAAAGATGGTAACTATGAAACGACATTGCCGATTATTTGAAATCATGGAATAATTTCCAATGCTCCATTTGTACTATTAGAGCATTCAGCATGATTTTAAAAATAGGTTTAAAATTTTATTAAAGATTTTAAGATATTTTACATATAATGAGAAACAATTTCCAAGCTTCAATGTCATCAAACAGTATAAAATTATGAAGAAGGTCAATACATTGTTTAATATAAATGTTTAGAAAAAAGTATAAGTTTTAAAATTTGTATCCATAGTGAAAATGAGTTTCTAAAATAAAGCGTTTTATGAATTAATAGTGTCCTAAGAAATATCACTTTTATAAACATATTTTAATAAGTTGACGACCTCAAGAATTAAAAAGCTACTTTACTAAATATCTATCAACTTGTTTTTTATTATATACAACTATTTAAAATTTAAAAATTGCATCCTTTTATGTGCAAATTTTTCTTAAAATACCTTCTCCATAAAAAATAAACAATATAATTTACAAAGTTTAAAGTATTACAACTTTTAATTATTTTATCACTTAATATACAAGTCTTTTGATATTTTATCACATAATAAACTCAAATAATTCGACAAACATTTCTAATATGCTTAGAATTTTTTTTGTATGATATACAAGTTTTAAAACCAATATTTAGCTAATCAAGAAAACAAAAACTATAATTATAAGTCATGCCCGCCCATCGGGAAGGGCTTAGCCACTAGATTTGAATTCTTTAAAATGAATTTGGTCTACATTAGTTTTACCAAATAAAAACAAGATAAACGAAAATGAGAAGACATACGTATAGATATATATATATATAAATATATATATATATATATATATATATATATATATATATATATATATATATATATCTATATATATATATATATATATATATATATATATATATATATATATATATATATATATATATATATATATATATATATATATATATATATATATATATATATATATATATATATATATATATATATATATATATATATATATATATATATATATATATATATATATATATATATATATATATATATATATATATATATATATATATATATATATATACATATATATACATATATATATATATACTAGTTGCAAAACCCGTCTGATGGACGGGTATGACGTCTGATTGTCGTTTAACTTTTTTATAGTTGGTAAATATTTGTTTGTGAATACCGTTTACAACAACTTTACTAATAGTATATCAGCCAGTTTACTTATTTATTTATTTAATGCACGTAAAAAAATCAAACATATTATCATTTTAATTTTTAGTGGCATATTTTTTAAGAATAATATAAAATAGATTTCGTCCACAAAGATGTAGCGTTGAGCAACGCTTTAAAGTCGATCCAAACCGAATAAACTTGACCTGAACTTTAAACTGAATTTTAAGGAGAACACGAACCGAAAACCAAACCGAAATAGACCGAATTAAATCGAAACCAAATCAAAACCGAACCTAAACCGTAATAAATCGAACCGAATATTTATCGTATGAGTTTTGTTCATGTTTTTAACCCCAAAACCGAACTGAGCAAAACCAACGTAAATATAAAAAACCTATCATTGATTTTTTTCATGAGTCTCTTTTTTTATATACTTTAACATTTAATTTACTGCAAAAAGATAATAAATGTGTATTTATTGTTGCATTATGCGAGTGTGGTGCTAATATTATGTAAAATATAGTATTTTAATAATCTTAAATATATTGTAGACTTTACACGTCAATAGTTAAATCGGTTATTTAAAAGCATGACCTACTTTATACATTAATGATACTTCAATAAATTATTTTGAATCTTATAGTTAATATATTTGGTATAGTGAATAATTTATTTTTAATATTATGATACTTTGATAAAAAAATGAATATTATGATACTGATTTGTAGAAGCGGCAAAACGGTGGATCGGAGGATTAAAGGACGCGCGCTAAATGGATGCAAGCTAAAATGGAGAAAACATATAAAAACATAAAAATATAAAAATATAAAGATAAAAAGTTAAATATAAAATATCTGTCGAGTAAGTTTATTAGTATTTTACATACGCCTATTAGCCTATTTAATGTCTTAAATGTGCGTTTATTTAAGTCATTAACAATAATGAATGAGCAAATCTTTTTTAGAAAAGTGTTATAAAGTGGCAAAGTGCCCATATTTTTAAAAATGTGTGACACCTGTATATTTTATTAACTTTTTAAGCGCTTTTTTTCTTTGGAGTTGCTTATTGTTTTAAAGAGTACCCGCACTTCACATAGTAAAATCATTTCATCACATCTGAACACAGAATCAATTCATCACATGACTTGATACCTACATTTAAGAAAACCATCATTCCTCTAGTTCAAATTCCATCGTTTCAAAAAACTACATTTAGTGAATCGGTAACAATTAGGCATACCTAATACTGTAACTGTTGGTTATAATTATTTCAGTTATAAGTTGAAAAATATAAACAATTAGGTGTCTTGAAATTTTTCGAAGTTTCTTAGCAGCCATAGGAACTTGCATCATCAAAGCATCATCAATATAATATTGTGAACTTGTACTCATGAAAAAGATCACAATGATGATGTAAAGCTCACCCGATGGACAGACATGACTTGTAAATATCATTTTTGTTTAGCAAAATATTGGTGTTAAAAAATTATATTGCTCTAAGGTTTTTTAAACGTAGTACCAATGTTTATCAAACTGTTTCTATACATTTAGTATACTGGTAAACATAATCTAATTTTCAAATGTATAGGTAAGATATTAAGAAATGTACATTTAGTTGCAAAGCCCGCTTAATGGACGACAATGACTTGTAATTGTCGTTTTAAATTTTTTTGTTTAGCCAAACATTGGTGCACTAATCATAACTCTTAATCGTTATAGTATCTTCACGAGCTTATCCGGCTACGAAGTTACCATCGAGTTTCTATAAATGATGTTGTTGAGTTTGTTCCGTAATTACATAGACTTGTACATTATGTAATGAAAATATTAAAAGTTGTTATTTAAAAACTTTGTAGAAATTTATAACCTTTTTTCTCAACTTGTGATTATCCTTGATGTTAAAACACTTTAAATTTCTCTCAAGTATTTTTAAAGCATATCGGTGACGTTTTTTGATTTTGTTTCTAATTATATGCATTTGTACGTCAAGTAATATAAAATTCTTTTTAAAACCTTGTTGTAGATTATATTTTTTTTGATAAAAATGTCCTTTAATAATAAAATTATACATAAAAGTGTATAATTATAAATTGTACAATAAATAATTTTTAGTGTAAATGTTTTTGTTAATTATAATGTTTTTTAGTGAGTCATTACCTACATTGTTGACACATTAGATTTCTCAGCGAGGTGTTTGTAAATTCTCCATTCTTTGTTACAGCAGAGAAAATTGGTGCAAATGTAAAAGAAACCATCAAATATTGTGTCAAAACATGTGTCCGTGTAAATGCCACTGTAGAAGATCAAATCAAGCACATTTAAAGATATATTTTATTTTTGAAAGGCGGCATCACACATTTAAAAATATATAAAAACATGATAACTTTATATCATAACAAGTTAACAACAATTTGATATTTTATCCCAAAAAAGGGTTTTAATTAAAGATATATAAGAACATGATAACTTTATATCATAACAACAATTTGATATTTTATCCCAAAAAAGGGTTTTAAATTATTTCATAAGAACATAATCTTTAACTTATTCTTGATATAAAAAATTCAATACTACTACTGAATTCATTTAATCATATGAATCAGTTTATAAGCTAAAGTGATTGTATCAAATCCCAACTCACATGTAACCATCTCCATCAACAATTTCAAAATAGAAAGTCAACCAAATGGGTTTGATTTTCTATTATAAAATAACTATTAATATGATATATCTTTCTCAGTACATTTCAAAACTTGCACACATGACTTTTAAATAATTTTTATCACAGCTCACACATTGCACACCTACGTTAACTCTCCACTTTCCCAAACGTTTACCAAAAATTTAGAACTGTTCTCTGTGCACTTATATTAATACCATGATCTTATGATCAACTCAAATACTTTCAGCCGCATAGACAACAGGCCCTCAATGCTAACTGGTTCATTAAAAAAACAAACGCGAAAAAATGATGCAAGTTCACAAGTATACATGATGTATATCTTAGGTTCTAAAAAAGGGGCAGGTGATATTTCGAAGCATTCTAACGATACACCACCTTTAGCTGCAGATTTCCGTACTCACTGTTTATGTACATGCATTTTCTGAAACAATAATCAAACTACCATTAGCTAATCGAAAATTAGAATTTCATTAATGGTGCTTTTCAAAGAAAAATGAGGAAGATCATCAGTAAAAAAAGAATGAACAACAGCATAAACATGTTATGAGGATTGAGTACACATCAGGTTCACGAAGTTTAAATATGATAGTTTCATATAACCGGCCATGGTTATTTACAAATTTTCTAATATTATATCTCTACACATGTAAAAATTTTCAAATAATTGGTATGTGGACAGTACATAATTCTGATGTTATTTGGTTTCGGTTATTATGCACACGACTAGGCGTAATGGTGCTCGAAGCGTTAACCATGAGCTTCAGGCGTGAAAGGTGCATCCTTGGTCGATGTCCTTATCGGGCACACATGAGCTTCTTACCTTTATAACACAATTATGCAAGTCAATATCAAAATTTGCTTTCATTAATAATATGGAGTTATAGGTGCACCGGGACACAGTAAATAACAAAGACAGGCACTTGCAAAAAAGAAATATGGATTGCACTCAAATGTTGAGGCGAATCTTAATAATTTTTATCCAAAGAGAATTTATCACCCGTGATCATGTTGTTGGCTTGAACCCTTTCAAACAGCCACAATTTCTATAGTTATCACAGTTAACGCACAAAAAAGTCCAATTTTGGGATTTGGTGTCGTCACAATCCTGGTCGTAGAATTCCATCCTCACATAAGCAAGAAACTTTTTTTAATTTTATATCACATAAGTCATGAAATAAAAAAAGGTTTGTACATGCTTATTTATAACTCTGAAATAAGCAATCCCAAACACCCTCTTACATCTAAGAAATTATGTCACCTAGTCCACCTTATATCAGATTATCAATATTGATAGGTGTCTCCTCTTCACTTGCTCTAAATGTTATTAATTTACATTACTATGTAGTAGAGCACAAGATATGATTGCATAAACTTTCTAGTGGCATTACTTCTCAGTAAATTTCAAACATCTATGGTTTTGGTAAAACAAAACCTAATACTGGTTATGGGGGATACGGGAGTTAAATGGAAGTAGTAATGCTGGCTATGGTGGTCCTGCTGAGGCATACCCAAGTGGGACGAACTCTGGTTATTTAGGACATTACTAAAAGAAACTTACCAAGTTATTATCAACTTGTAATTATGTGACAATCCGTCAATTTCAGGTCGTTATTTTAGTCTCGACTATTAAGAATTATAAATTTATTTTAATGAGAATTTTAAATTATCGATTAACCGAGAAGGTTATGGCTTGAAACTAGCGTAAGAATGTCGATTAGATGAAAACCGACAAGGAATATGTTAAGTATCGATATTATATTCTCAAAAATCATGGAAATGATTTTTCTTATATTTATTTTTATTTCTCGTATTTTTCGTTTTAACGAATGACGAGAACTACGAATGATCGCGATACCGACGGATGCCCAAAAATTTACGTTTTATTATCGATTGTCTCGATATTTAATATTTTCGACGTTTTCGATTTAATTACGTTTTAAGTCGTGTCGAAGTTATATTAATTTATTTTTGAAGCGTTTTAACTTTTAAAAAGTATTTTTACGAAACCCGAGTCCCGTAAATATTTTTAAAATTTACAATATACATTTTCTACCCTTTTTAAATTATTTAATTTCTTTTTGGCCTAAAACTATACATGATTGGCAAAAACTACCCCTCTACCACTACTATAAATTGATTTTCCACTACACTAAAACACATACAACATTAATTTATAAAAAAAAAACCCACCATCCCTTTTCTTCCTCATTTTTGCCGTCCAAAAAACACACACCAAAAACACCTTGGATTTGATTTTTACATTGAATCAAAGAAAACTAATCAAAGACCCATTCCACAAATTCAAAGAGGATCATTTTGGTATAAAAATTTCTTCCATGCACCAACTTTTATTTTTTTTTCATATGATCCATGCTTGTTTGATCTATATATTGTTTATGTAGTGTTGTTAATATTATTATATTCATAGTGGGAGGTGTTGCATGTTTATTATTTTAAGTGGGTAAATTTTGAATGATTATTCTAGTGTGTTATGGGTTAGATAGATGGATGAGGATGATTGTAGGATGATATTAGAAGTATAAAAATTGTTAAAATGGGTTGAAAAATTGTTTTAGTATGATTTTTAGAAAGGTATTTTAGACCAGTAGGTAAAACGTAATTTTTGAAAATCTTACTGTTTGAAAATGATGAAACTAATAGGATAGGCTTGTAGAGGATTCTTTTAGCTTCGATTTGCCGCTTGAATGAGCTTCTAACTCATTTCGAGCGAAAAGTTATGCTACTTTTAGTATTCGTGTACCGGGAGACGGGTATCGGCACAATCCGAAAATTGTTGTCGATATTTGGATCGAATCTCGGGGACTATAGAATGAATTTTAAAAATGTTCAAGGACTGATGTAAGTTGCTAAACCTCAGGTCATGAGTCTATTTTCAAACCCGAGTGTCGGTTTTATAAACGGAATTGTTTAGATAAGTCGAAATGGTTTTACAAGTAAAAGACGTAAAACTGTCCGGTTTTTATAACACGAAGATGTGTCGGGCAGAAGGTCTTAGAAGTAATATTTTTGAATGAAACTTTTACTGAGTCTTATTCATATTATGTGTGAGTTTGTCACCAAGTTTCGTCGAAATCGGACAAGTGTAGATAGGGTAGATTGGTGTGTACATTTGGAGTGTACATGCTGAGTGGTATTTTGGACACGTAGTCCAATACTTGTATGGCGTGAGTTGAGTATTCGCCATTGGACATGGTAATTTACTCAAGTGTTGAGTCATTATATAAATGACTTGGCTACTGGTCCGAGGGAAGTAAAATGATAAGTTGACTTGCGTTGACTTGGCGTCTTATGACGGGTCAATATCGAGAGTGCAAGTGTTTAAAAGAATAGTGTTGAATAAAAAGGGTATAGTAATAACACTTGTATTATTAAAATTTTCGGGATTGTCTTGGTTTTGTAATTTTGATTTTTATATTATTTAAGTATGATTTATACTTAAGTCGATTATTAACGAACGCGCCTTATTCGGTAGGTTGCGGTTTTCGTGTTTTAACGGGCATCACTAATCGTCGGCGATCGTCTCATTACCACTATTGGCTAAGGTGAGTCTATAGCCTCGCTCTTAACATGTTTACTTGTTTTATAAAACCCGCGAGGGGGATAACATGCTTGTTTTACTAAAATAAAAGGGGGCAACGAGAAGTTGTGGAAACCCTATTTTACTTGAAAAGTAATTATTGAAATTTAAGGGTACAACGAGAAGTTGTGGAAACCCTTATTATTGGAAAAGTATTTATTATAAATGATGGGAGCAACGAGAAGTTGTGGTAAACCCTCTTTGTTTTAAAATTGAACACAAAGGAACTTGATTGTATGCTTAGATGAAAGTTGTTATATAAGTTTGTTTAGCCTTAAAGACCCATGAATCGTGAATTGTTAATCGAAAAGAACGCTAATACTATGGATAGATCTATCGGGGTGACGCCCAGTCCGGTCGCGACTAGCTATCGCGTGGTGTTGTGATGCACCAGTAATGAAACATCGGATGCAATTGTATAAGAGAAATATACGCACTTGGCTAGGTGTGTTGGGCTGAAATAATATATGTTAACGTTCAATTTCACGAGACTTATAGAAATAACAACGATAATTATGTCCATACAACATAGTCGTCTTTGATAAATTATTAACCATGGAAGGTTATTTTTCATACTTGTGTTCACTTTATTTAAATTAAAACTCTATAGATTCACTCGGCAAATTTTTGCTGACTTTTTAGCATGTTTTATCTCAGGTCCATTTAGAAGGCACTCGAGGAAGGCGGTTTCGTGAAGCTTGCATATTTGAAATGTTTTGGCCCGCTTTTCTAAAACATATCCATTCAAATAACTTTTATCATTTATAATAGTTTATAAACTTTTGAATCATCCGGGACCATGTATGAAATTTTATCTTGATTAAATGGAATTGAATGGATGTTTATTAAAACGACTCGTTTTGAGCCGTTTTCTATGATTATGAGATTGAACCATGATAGTAACACCCAATGACCCTTCCGCTGTTATGAACGAAATTGGGGGTGTTACAGATTGGTATCAGAGCTCAAGTTATAGAGAACGAAAAGATTTTCCAAAAATGAATTTTTGAAATCTTTTAACTATAACTGTTGCAAGCGAAACCTCCGAGTTGCCAATGGACGAGAATGATAGTATTTATATATATATGTCATTATATATGTTGCTGTAATCTTTATCGATTATTTGTACTTGTGAATTACAAGGTATGTTTTCATTTTTTTTATAAATGATAGTTTTATATTAATACGAGGTATTATTATGACGCAGATTGTCATGGTTTTGTAACCTATCGCATATCGACTTGTTCAAATTCGATTGTTATCATCGTATCGTGATGTGCCATTTTTGGACATCTCCTTTCGAAACGTAATTAATAAATGCGATGTTCGTGTTTTCGTTACTACTTATGATTTTGAAGAATCATTTATCTGAGGCGACATCTTCTATGTAATGCGACGTGTGATTTGAGTTTATATGACCACGTTTTATTGGCGAAAAGGAGGATGCCAATGTTGGACTTAAGATATATATATCCTAAGCAAATATATATAGTTTGGGTACAACAATGATATGCTCGTAGTAGCCATTCGGTTGAGTGACTTAATATTGTGTATCTAAATGGAATGGGACATTTAGATATATAGATTTTAACTCACCCAACTAAGAGTCGTTTAATGTTGTCTTACTTAAATGGATTAGGACATTTGAATAAGAAAATTTTAAACGACTGGACCTTAGATTGTCGTGTTTTCCTTATTCAGATGGAATGGGACGTTTGAATACGGAAATTATGATGTAAGTTTATTGACACCTTGTATTTATCATGGTATTTTGATATGATCGTGTTGAGAGGTAGTAATACTTGAGTAGGTTGACTTATAATCGTTTTGTTGAATTGGAATGGGACGCCTTTTCATTTGAACAAGAAAGTTATAAGTTCCCGAACCGTAAATTTATAAACTCTTGTATACATGGAGAGGGACGCCTTTTGATGTAGACAAGGAGTTATAAATGAGTGGGCCCAAGTATGTCTGGCTCGATTTGTGGATTTTTGGTGTACGTACGTCTTCCTTCGACTCGTATTTCGTTGGTAAGAATCGTTCGATGTTGTCGTCATTATGATGATCGTCGATTATCATCTATGTACGAATAACCCGTTGTACTTCTCTCGAGTTATGATTTGATTTGATGGACCATTTCTAATGTGTCTCGATGATCGCGAGCTTTATAAACAGATTGTTAAGAACCGTTGACCGTTCCGAGAATAAGCGACTCGCTTAAGCGTCACCATGATTTATGTGTGTACTTGCGGATTGACTGAGGATCAAGTTATCAACGACAACTTATCGTGGATGTGAAGATTTTGTAATTTTACTTGCTACTATCGAAGGGTCACCGAAGACTTTTCTTGATGACGAAACTCTTGGGGCTAGTATGACGAACTAAAAACGAGGAATATGATGCAGCACCTTGAGCACTAAAGTCGAAATTATTGGGACGCCTTTGTACGATGAACGCTGAAGCAAAAATTAGTGGGACGCTTTTGTACGTTGAACACTGGAGTAGAACTTAATGGTATGCCCGATGTGTTGTGAATTCTCGCCAATGGACCGAATTTCTTAATGACTGGAATTAACAAATTCGTTTTCACTTCGAAGAGTATGTTGTTGCCGACACTGCAAGTGGAAAGACTTTAGAGATCGAGTTGTATTATCAAGGGCTAGTCCAAGGTTTTATCGATGATCAACGACGGAGATTTACATTTGATGTTTATGTTTGACCTTTGTTTTTATGTACTTATGTGGTATGTGATCGAGCTGAGTGATCGTAAGTTGTGAGAACTTGAGGCGGCATTGTCCAATGACGTCCGATCATGGAGAACATGTACCATATAATATCTTTTGACTTTCTTTGGAACCTAGACGATGACTTTCCTGTTTTTCACTCTTCACTGTTACACTGGAGACTATCGTATGCGAATTAAGCGCCGGGACGTCGCTTTCTAGGGAAAAGTTATGCCAAGCTATCACCATGAGAAGGTGTTATGTATTTTGGAAAACGTGGGAAGTTAAGTCCCCGTTAGTTTGGACCATTCGAGATGATATCGATGGAAGGTCCGATGGCATGAAAACTTAAATTACCTCGAAAGCCGCAAGGAATTCACGATACTTTTCATATGTCGAACCTAAAGAAATTTCTTCTCGTCGAAGATCTTATTATCTCTCTTGATGAAGTATGAATCGACAGTAAGTTGCATTTCATCGAAGTACTTGTTGATATTATCGATAAGGAAGTTAGGCAACATAAACGAAGTCGAATTTTTATTGTCATGTGTGATGGAGCTCTAAACGAGGACCAAAATACGTTTAACTCTTTGATTTCAACGAGCGATCGAGGAAGAACGCAAGTTGATCTTCGGGACGAAGATCCCAATTTGGTGGGGATAATGTGACAATCCGTCAATTTCAGGTCGTTATTTTAGTCTCGACTATTAAGAATTATAAATTTATTTTAATGAGAATTTTAAATTATCGATTAACCGAGAAGGTTATGGCTTGAAACTAGCGTAAGAATGTCGATTAGATGAAAACCGACAAGGAATATGTTAAGTATCGATATTATATTCTCAAAAATCATGGAAATGATTTTTCTTATATTTATTTTTATTTCTCGTATTTTTCGTTTTAACGAATGACGAGAACTACGAATGATCGCGATACCGACGGATGCCCAAAAATTTACGTTTTATTATCGATTGTCTCGATATTTAATATTTTCGACGTTTTCGATTTAATTACGTTTTAAGTCGTGTCGAAGTTATATTAATTTATTTTTGAAGCGTTTTAACTTTTAAAAAGTATTTTTACGAAACCCGAGTCCCGTAAATATTTTTAAAATTTACAATATACATTTTCTACCCTTTTTAAATTATTTAATTTCTTTTTGGCCTAAAACTATACATGATTGGCAAAAACTACCCCTCTACCACTACTATAAATTGATTTTCCACTACACTAAAACACATACAACATTAATTTATAAAAAAAAAAACCCACCATCCCTTTTCTTCCTCATTTTTGCCGTCCAAAAACACACACCAAAAACACCTTGGATTTGATTTTTACATTGAATCAAAGAAAACTAATCAAAGACCCATTCCACAAATTCAAAGAGGATCATTTTGGTATAAAAATTTCTTCCATGCACCAACTTTTATTTTTTTTTCATATGATCCATGCTTGTTTGATCTATATATTGTTTATGTAGTGTTGTTAATATTATTATATTCATAGTGGGAGGTGTTGCATGTTTATTATTTTAAGTGGGTAAATTTTGAATGATTATTCTAGTGTGTTATGGGTTAGATAGATGGATGAGGATGATTGTAGGATGATATTAGAAGTATAAAAATTGTTAAAATGGGTTGAAAAATTGTTTTAGTATGATTTTTAGAAAGGTATTTTAGACCAGTAGGTAAAACGTAATTTTTGAAAATCTTACTGTTTGAAAATGATGAAACTAATAGGATAGGCTTGTAGAGGATTCTTTTAGCTTCGATTTGCCGCTTGAATGAGCTTCTAACTCATTTCGAGCGAAAAGTTATGCTACTTTTAGTATTCGTGTACCGGGAGACGGGTATCGGCACAATCCGAAAATTGTTGTCGATATTTGGATCGAATCTCGGGGACTATAGAATGAATTTTAAAAATTTTCAAGGACTGATGTAAGTTGCTAAACCTCAGGTCATGAGTCTATTTTCAAACCCGAGTGTCGGTTTTATAAACGGAATTGTTTAGATAAGTCGAAATGGTTTTACAAGTAAAAGACGTAAAACTGTCCGGTTTTTATAACACGAAGATGTGTCGGGCAGAAGGTCTTAGAAGTAATATTTTTGAATGAAACTTTTACTGAGTCTTATTCATATTATGTGTGAGTTTGTCACCAAGTTTCGTCGAAATCGGACAAGTGTAGATAGGGTAGATTGGTGTGTACATTTGGAGTGTACATGCTGAGTGGTATTTTGGACACGTAGTCCAATACTTGTATGGCGTGAGTTGAGTATTCGCCATTGGACATGGTAATTTACTCAAGTGTTGAGTCATTATATAAATGACTTGGCTACTGGTCCGAGGGAAGTAAAATGATAAGTTGACTTGCGTTGACTTGGCGTCTTATGACGGGTCAATATCGAGAGTGCAAGTGTTTAAAAGAATAGTGTTGAATAAAAAGGGTATAGTAATAACACTTGTATTATTAAAATTTCCGGGATTGTCTTGGTTTTGTAATTTTGATTTTTATATTATTTAAGTATGATTTATACTTAAGTCGATTATTAACGAACGCGCCTTATTCGGTAGGTTGCGGTTTTCGTGTTTTAAACGGGCATCACTAATCGTCGGCGATCGTCTCATTACCACTATTGGCTAAGGTGAGTCTATAGCCTCGCTCTTAACATGTTTACTTGTTTTATAAAACCCGCGAGGGGGATAACATGCTTGTTTTACTAAAATAAAAGGGGGCAACGAGAAGTTGTGGAAACCCTATTTTACTTGAAAAGTAATTATTGAAATTTAAGGGTACAACGAGAAGTTGTGGAAACCCTTATTATTGGAAAAGTATTTATTATAAATGATGGGAGCAACGAGAAGTTGTGGTAAACCCTCTTTGTTTTAAAATTGAACACAAAGGAACTTGATTGTATGCTTAGATGAAAGTTGTTATATAAGTTTGTTTAGCCTTAAAGACCCATGAATCGTGAATTGTTAATCGAAAAGAACGCTAATACTATGGATAGATCTATCGGGGTGACGCCCAGTCCGGTCGCGACTAGCTATCGCGTGGTGTTGTGATGCACCAGTAATGAAACATCGGATGCAATTGTATAAGAGAAATATACGCACTTGGCTAGGTGTGTTGGGCTGAAATAATATATGTTAACGTTCAATTTCACGAGACTTATAGAAATAACAACGATAATTATGTCCATACAACATAGTCGTCTTTGATAAATTATTAACCATGGAAGGTTATTTTTCATACTTGTGTTCACTTTATTTAAATTAAAACTCTATAGATTCACTCGGCAAATTTTTGCTGACTTTTTAGCATGTTTTATCTCAGGTCCATTTAGAAGGCACTCGAGGAAGGCGGTTTCGTGAAGCTTGCATATTTGAAATGTTTTGGCCCGCTTTTCTAAAACATATCCATTCAAATAACTTTTATCATTTATAATAGTTTATAAACTTTTGAATCATCCGGGACCATGTATGAAATTTTATCTTGATTAAATGGAATTGAATGGATGTTTATTAAAACGACTCGTTTTGAGCCGTTTTCTATGATTATGAGATTGAACCATGATAGTAACACCCAATGACCCTTCCGCTGTTATGAACGAAATTGGGGGTGTTACAAATTAACTCATAAATTACGTGTGACGGACAAAAACAGATATACATCATCTGTAAAAATAAAGTCAAGAGGGTCACCTGGACCATGTTATCACAGACATGTTCTGACGAGCCCATTGGCCAAGTAATCCATCTCTATTGCGCGCCATCAACCTGTTTGGTCATCTTTTCTTCAACCTGGTACAAAAAACTGTATGTCCAAATTTAACATATAATTCAAATAGAAGGATGGAACTGTATACTGAAAATTAAACTAATGATATGACCAAAATGGAGCGCTTGACCTGGACGATTTATGATTGTCCTAATTATTAACTTTATATTTTCTAATTACTCATTTCACCAGCTAGAAATAGAACATAATCAAATGGTTCTGTTCATAAGTAAAGGGAGAGAAAAATGTGACATCAGATAATGGTTACAGGACATGTATATTATGGTATTGATTCAAGTTACAATACTAAGCTTAAGTGACTAACAAAGACTAAATGTGCTCATTTGTTTCCAAGTAATGCTGACGTATTGTATGCATCAACTTTAATATATAGTTTCTTTGTTTATATAATTTGCTAAATTATAAAGTTGAGCATAGTTTCTGAACTTATTTGGAACCAAAATAACGTTAGTTTTTTTCAATCTTTTACAATAATCCACTATATAGTTAATAGCTAGTTGAATATTTTATGTCTTCTCATGGTATTTATGGACTTGGCCTATTCATGTGTCATTGTTTCTGAACCGAGAGATCTCCCTGGTATTATTATTATAGTATATGTAAGTATATCTCCACAACCCGTAGGGCATAACCTCATTTCATCAGCTGGCTATAGATATAGTGTGTGTGTGTGTGTGTGTCGATCCTTTAAAGATCATTATATCAAGAAAAAACAAAAGGAAGACTCCATTAACAAATGTCAAGTATGATAAAGGTAATAGAAATAATTTGCAGTCAACCAATGGCTATAAGAGCTCCAACAACAAATATTATGTTATTTGCTTATAGAATAAAACATTCACATTTAATTATATCTAAAATGGGTAAAACAAGCAAGATAGCTTTCAGCATAACAAATCAAATGGGTGAAAGAGAGTATAAAAAATAGTACTAAGCATGCACAGGTTTTAAGTTTTATCCAATACATATTCGTTTTACATATTTACCTCATTTAAATTCATTTACGGACACCTCATGCAGCTTAAAGTGATGCAATCACCAAAATTTTTATAGACATTCCCTGCACAACAAACGTGAAAATCATGTTTTAATTGATATCGAATTGTCTCTTGGTGAGATCAGCTCAACATACATAAATCTAACTATCTAATGAGCCTAGTGAGCGTGACATACTCGCATACCTGATCAACCCCGCTTTGATCTGCAGTATAAGTATCATCCTTATGCTAACTATGAACACCCGATATCTGTTTCATCAAAAAATTGATATACGATTAGTATATGACGAAGGTACTCTGTATGCACTTTACACGATTTTTCTCCATTTTTCTACTAAAATTTTGCTTTTTCTGCTTTTTTACCATAAGAGGAGAGGTTTTCTAGGATGTGCACTGTAAGCTTTTACTTTTATGCAATTCTTTTAGTAGGTTTATACTAATAGGTCGATTTCAAACATTTATACATGTAATATGATCTCAAAGGATACATAGTGTAGAAATTGAGCTGCATATGTGCATCCTTCCAGAATGTGCAATAAAATGCAGCACTTCGATCATCACTCGGCCACCTAAATGTAACCGGATCCTAGATATAACTTAAAGGGAAAATATTTTGTTTAGTTTAATTGAAGTATATAAATATCGGATATGAACTCACATTCGACTCTGACAAAGTAGATTTATCCATATAGACATAGTCTTCATTATCCCTTGTGAATATAAAACTGAAACCATAGAAACACGTAAATATAGTCTTCTAATTCCCGTACGGAAAGATTATTTGTTCACATGACATTAATAAACCCTAACATTTTAGTAACTTTATATTCGTCATAGATTTCTGTGACTTAGATTATTCACTATAAATAGCAGCACTTGTTATAGACTATAAACGATTAAATAGACCTTTGAGTTCAAGATAAGATAAGATTGTTCCATCTGTAAAAATTACAAAACATTACAACTTTCTGTCACTGGGCGAAATACACAAGGATACATTGTTTAGGCTTATATGCTTTAAAAGAATGCAATCCTAAACACTACATAACTGATATAACAGAACATCTTTCAATATTTAAGGGCAAGCACACTACAGTTCGTTATGTACAAAGAACCTCACATTAATCATCTTTTGATATATTAAGAGTCTGTAATTATATATAGAAATAAAAGGCGGGTACTTGGAAGTCCTAAAGTAAGTAAATAAGTTGGGACGGCAAAGGCACTTAAGCAAAACTTGTTAATCAACATTCAACAAATATTTCACTCACTTTTAGAAACCACATTGCTACTACTAAAAGCACATTAGGATATTTAGAGAGGATATATGTACCCAAGATCTAATAAATAGGTGTTTGGGATTGCACATCATAATTATAGTATATAACCTGGTCAAATGGTACTTAACTTTTCACACGATAAACCTGCTAACATTAATAAAGAGGTGTTTGGGATTGCACGGCTATACTAAACTGTTTATTTGACCCCCAAAATAACCAATACAAATTAATTAGTTGACTACTAAAAGGGTGTTTGGGATTTTTATTGGAATTGTTTATCAGCTTATTGCATTATGACAAAGCATATAAGCAATTTCACAGTGAATGAGTCGAAGCAAAACACCCCTTAAAGTCATTGGTTCAAGTTATTTGGCACACTAATAATTCATCAAAAGAGGTATGATCATTGATTTACAGATGTCATTACAAACCCTGAAAAAGCTGCTAAAGCCACTTCCGGATAAGAGAAATGTAAACCCCTTTGACATAATTTCCCATATCTGCAATAAAACGATATCAATCAGAGCTGAAAGTCATAATATAGTAAGTTCAGTCTGTGTCCAGACATGGGTAAATTATCTAAATCAACCATAAATTAAATCAAGCAGCAACATGCTCAAGTTCAAGTAAAAGTATTTGTTTTCATAATCCAGATCATGGTACACTTTTTGTGTCTGAAACATTAAACATGATCGTATACTCTAACTCAACTCAAATGCTAATATAGGAACTCTACGAAAACAAAAAGACATATAATCAAATATCAGGATTACCTCTTTGTTCATATGTGTGATCTGTTGGACTGCGATTGAGTTGCTATAGCTTACTGATACTGTAAAAACTCGGCTATAACTGATATACCAAACCGGAGAGCGAGTCGAGAACTTCAAATTAGAACCTTGACAGGCATAATGGCTGCAAATATACAAACAATCCTCTTGAAGTTTTTTTTCTTAATCAACTTTTGGCCATCATAAAGAAATATAAGTGGATTCAAGGAGTGTCATATTCAAAAATTAAAAGAGGAGCAAATACAAAGAAAGATAATACTTATTAATAATACTTCTTAATAGCTATAGTAAACTTTGAAGAGAGTAGAGTTCTGAAATCTTAAATTAACTAAAACCCAATGTTCTAGTTATCTCGTTACATATTGTAGTTGCATAACCCATTGTTTCACAATAGATATCCTTCAAACCTGCAAATGCAAAATTACAAACATAATCAACCTAAATTACAAACATAGCCTTCTGTAGCTTGCTCCCTCACCTAAACTGATCATGTACTTTGAATCAAACACCACATATATAATATCATTCTAGCTAATGATTCAAGCTTTATATTCACAAAAGGGTAATTTATATCCAAATTCGACAGATTAGATGTTGAAATAAGCAACAAAAATAGTAGAATCATGTATTTGAATTGAAACAAAATAATTGTAATTCGCAACATATAATTCAAAACCCTAAATATTTAAATTAAAATTCATACCTGCCAACTAATCCCTATCCATATGTCATCATATAGATCGATGATCCGATTATGAGTTTTACTTGATGTTTACAATTTTGGATCGTTATATGTCGTTGGAAGTTGGGTAAAGGGTATATGCGAAGGGAATGAGAACGAATCATAATTATATAACCGACTTTTTTTAAGAAGCTATGTCTGGATTATATAGGGTGCGAATGTGCGATTAAGTTTATTGGGTTCGGGAACTTGTAAGCCCAAAACGTAACCCATGTGCTGACTGGGATTAGTGCCCTGATTAATGACGTGGCAAATCCCTCCTCTTATATATAATGTAAAGATATATATATATATATATATATATATATATATATATATATATATATATATCATATATATATATATATATATATATATATATATATATATATATATATATATTATATATATATATATATATATATATATATATATATATATATATATATATATATATATATATATATATATATATATATATATATATATATATATATATAATATATATATATATATTTATATATATATATATATATACTAGCCATTAGACCCGTCTGGTAGACGGGCTAGCTTTAAGTATATATATTTTAATGAAAATTGAATTTTTGTGTGTTTGTATTAGAAGTTTAGTAAATGTATTGTTAGCTATGGCATTGATATTTTTATAATGTAGTATAGGAATAGAAAAAAATAACGTAGGTTAAGATATTTAATTTACTTTAATAATATTATGAGTTAATTGAACTTGCATACGTTAACGATATGAATAAGTTTGTTACATTAAATTTTTTTTAGAATATTAATAATATTGTATAAATATTTTATGTATTTTTGAATTTTATGAGGTAATAAATTTTGTATATGTTAATGTTATGAATAACCATTTTTACATTAATTTTTTTGAAATTAATATTATTGTTGTGTATTTTTATAGAATTTTGTATTTAAGGCATTGTTTCACCATCCTTCCTTATATATTTTTATAGAATTTTTTATTTATGGCATCATTTGTAATTCCTATATATATTTTTATAGAATTTTGTATTTAAGGCATCATTTGTAATACCCATTTCATTTTTTAAGCATTTTATGGAATCATTTTTATAGAATTTTGTATTTAAGACATTGTTTCACCATCATTTCTTATATATTTTTATAGAATTTTGTATTTAAGACATCATTTGTAATTCATATAATATTTTTTATGGAATTTTGTATTTAAGGCATCATTTGTAATTCCTATTATATTTTTGAAGCATTTTATGGAATCATTTATATACAATTTTTTATTTAAGGCATTTTTTTGACCATCCTTCCGTATATATTTTTATAGAATTTTGTATTTTAGGCATTATTTGTAATTCCTATATATATTATTTATAGAATTTTGTATTTAAGGCATCATTGTAATTCCTATTTTATTTTTGAAACATTTTATGGAATCATTTTTATATAATTTTGTATTTTAGGCATTGTTTCACCATCCTTCCATATATATTTTTTATATAATTTTGTATTTAGGCATCATTTATAATTCCTATATATATTTTTTATAGAATTTAGTATTTAAGTCATCATTTGTAATTCTATTTTATTTTTGAAGCATTTTATGGAATCATTTTTATAGAATTTTGTATTTAAGGCATTATTTCACCATCCTTCCTTATATATTTTTATAGAATTTTGTATTTAAGGCATCATTTGTAAATTCCTATATATATTTTTATAGAATTTTGAATTTAAAGCATCATTTGTAATTCCTATTTTATTTTTGAAGTATTTTATGGAATCATTTTTATAGAATTTTGTATAAAAGGCATTGTTTCACCATCCTTCCTTATATATTTTGATAGAATTCTGTATTTAAGGCATCATTTTTAATTCCTATATATATTTTAATAGAATTTTGTATTTAAGGCATCATTTATAATTCCTATTTTATTTTTGAAGCATTTTATAGAATCATTTTTATAAAATTTTGTATTTAAGGCATCGTTTCACCATCATTCCATATATATTTTTAAAAAATTTTGTATTAAGGCATCATTTGTAATTCATATATATATTTTTATAGAATTTTATATTTAAGACATCATTTGTAATTCCTATTTTATTTTTGAAGCATTTTATGGAATCATTTTTATAAAATTTTATATTTAAGGCAATGTTTCACCATCATTCCTTATATATTTTTATAAACTTTTGTATTTAAGGCATCATTTATAATTCATATATATTTTTATAGAAATTTGTATTTAAGGCATCATTTGTAATTCCTATTTTATTTTTGAAGCATTTTATGGAATCATTTTTATAAAATGTTGTATTTTATGGTATTGTTTTACCATCCTTCCTTATATATTTTTATAGAATATTGTATTTAAGGTTTCATTTGTAATTCATATATATATATTTTTATTGAATTTTGTATTTAAGGCATCATTTGGAATTCCTATTTTCTTTTTGAAGCATTTTATAGAAACCCTTTAATGAATTACATGTGTCATTTTTATAGAATTTTGTATTTAAGGAATTGTTTCACCATCCTTCGTATATAAGGGTTTTTGATTTGATTTGATTTGATTTGATTTTATTTGATATATATATATATATATATATATATATATATATATATATATAT
>JANFOE010000619.1:315000-340576 GCA_025667525.1 Glebionis coronaria | reverse complement strand
TATAGGAATTACAAATGATGCTTTAAATACAAAATTCTCTAAAAATAAATAAGGGAATAATGGTGAAACAATTTCTTAAATACAAAATTCTATAAAGATGATTCCATAAATTGCTTCAAAAATAAAATAGGAATTACAAATGATGCCTTAAATACAAAGTTCTATAAAAATATATATAGGAATTAAAAATGATGCCTTAAATACAAAGTTCTATAAAAATATATAAGGAAGGACGATGAAAAAATGCCTTAAATACAAAATTTTATAAAAATGATTCCATAAAATACTTCAAAAATAAAATAAGAATTACAAATGAAGCCTTAAATTCAAAGTTCTATAAAAATATACATAGGAATTACAAACGATGCCATAAATATAAAAATTATATAAAAATATAAAAAAAATTTAATGTAACAAACTTATTCATACCGTTAACGTATGCAAGCATAAAGAACCACCATCCCAAGCATGCTTAACTGGTTCAACTATAACGACTTCCATAACATCGAAGAAACCGTCGAGTGGTTTAAGTTCTTGTTGGTTGTTCGACTGACTATAGGTCGTAGTGTACGACGATGCTATATATTATATTTGGATAATGAGGTGGTGACACATTGTTTATTTGGTGTTCATGTTTTTGTTTGCTCGAGTAAAAAGGAGGCGGCAGGGATATGTGTTTAGGTAATTTAGGTATACAAAGAAAGTTTATTATTAAAGTAAAAACTAAGAGATAAATGTGTTTGATATATTTTCTAGCAACTTATTAGGAGCAAATTGCAAATACCGAAATTGTCCTTTCAGTCTTTTATTTAATAAAAAATGAAACCTTTATCTTTTGATTAACTACAATTTTGGCACTTTTTAATCTACACCTTTAATTAGAGTAATATAGTGGCCTACATTCATTTTAATAGTTCTACAGAGTTCTGCACCATAAATAAGTTCTGCATATAACTCTAACCTATATATACACATATATATATATATATATATATATATATATATATATATAGTATATATATATATATATATATATATATATTATAATATATATATATATATATATATATATACATATATATATATAGTATATATATTATATATATATATAATATATATATATATATATATATAATATATATATATATATATATATAGTATATATATATTATATATATATATATTATATTATTATATATATAATATATATATTATTATATATATATATATATATATATATATATATATATAATATACATATATATATATATATGTATATATATATATATTATATATATATATATATATATGTATATATATATATATATGTATATATATATATATATAGTATATATATATATATATATACTTATATATATATATATATATATATATATATATATATAATATATATATAATATGTATATATATATATATATATATATGTATATATATATATATTATATATATATATATATATATGTATGTATATATATATATATATATATATATATATATATAAATATATATATATATATATATATATATATATATATATAAATATAATATATATAATATATATATATATATATATATATATATATATATATATATATTATATATATATATATATATATATATATATATATATACTATTAAATATATATATATATATATATATATATATATATATATATATATATATATATATATATATATATATATAATATATTATATATATATATATATATATTATATTATATATATATATATATATATATATACTAGTTTCGTAACCCGCCCAACGGGCGGGTTCGGTTCGTAAATATTTTTTTAATACAACATTTGTTGATTAGTTCTTTGTTAAAAAGCTAAACAGTCTTTGATATTCTCTATCTTTGGCTCGCTATAAATCTTGTTTTGAAAGAGCATTTGATATTTTGCGGCTTTAGCTCCCTGAAACAAAAGGTTCATTTCATAATCTTGGTTTGAAAGAATCTTTAATATTGTTTGGGTTTAGTTGTTTCTATTAAACATCTATGTGTTCAAAACCCTAAAATTGGATTAAATCAAACGGGTAACAAACTTTTCAAGCAAATAATGAATCACATCAATATTGTACTCAACTTCTCATAAAATATAACTTTTTAAAAATAAAGTGAAAATGGGGAGTTTTTACATAAAAGTAGGAAACGGTTAAAAGGGTGTGGAATGAGAATCATTGTACCTCAAGAGTATTGTTCAACTTCAAATCTAGAGAGCTGTGGGCTCCTGATGTTTGAAGACATTTCATAGGCTCTGAGGTTTGAAAGTCGGCCACCACGAGTAACCTTTGGTAGGTATTTTTGGGGAGGTCTCGATTTCCAGTCTCATCAAGAACGTTCAAGGGCTCGATTTAAATAGAAGCAGGAGTGAAGTTTATCCCATGAGGAGAAGGTTCGAGGCTTGCATAATGCCCAATTAAATGTCATTGTAAGCTTGAATCACTAACTACTAACTCACCGTTAAAAAGATCAGTTAAATAATGTCTTTAAAAGATATTGTGTATGCCCTTATTCCAGTGGCTTTTTTATAAACTGCCTTTCCGGCTAACTTGCATAATTTGGCTTGTTGTTGAATAACGTAAAATAGCTAGAGAGGAATAATATGTGCGATAAAACTATGCAAAGTATTATTTCGTTCGTCTCATAATTATAGTTCACCCACAAAAAACATCGAGCTTCATAAAAACATCACTTTTTAGTTTTATCACTCTTACTTTTTATACAATGGCAATTTTATATTTAACCAATTAATTTACAATTTCTTTATTGTTTGTAATAATACTTATTTTACATTTAACCAATTAATTTACAAGTTTTTTATTGTTTGTAATAATACTTTCAAGTGATACGTGTGGATGGTCTGACTACGTATCATCCTTAGTTTTAAACTCAATGTTCTGTCGTAACATTTCTTGCAACATACAAGATACTAACATATCATTATGTTGTAAATTGTAATGAACATTACTTAAACTTAATTGTTTGTGGTCTGGTGTAAATAAGAAGAACAAACAAAGACAAGTTATCTATGTTAGTAATATATTTTTATTCTAAAAAAGCCAAGCTAACTATGTAATGTAATCGTACACATTTAGGTAATTAGAAACCTGAAGCATGTAAATCATAGGATACACTAACCATATTGTAACTAAAAACATCTTCATGCAATAGTGGTGTGATGAAAAGTAGAAATTGTTGCTTTTCATATGCTTTGATGTTACAAATGTAGACAGAGAACCGAGCCAAAACTGAGAATCGAACCGGAACCTACCCAAACCGAACCGCATTCTAAAACCGCGGTTTGGTTCTCGGTTCCTAAATTTATCAAACTGTGGTTCTCGATTCGGTTCGGTTCCGCGGTTCTCGGTTCCGGGCCCGATGAACCGTTCGAATCTTATATAGGAATTTTATGTTTTTTTACGTAATACTTCACGTATCAAAAATCTTAATGTATAGGTTAATCTTTATTGCAACATAATGTTTATATTTATACATAATAAATTTTATGATATTTTTTAATCTACAAATAACAACAGAAAAAAGTCGTTGAATAAAAACGATTTGAATAAGAATTGATTTTTTTTTAGTTTTTTTAATATTAAATTTTTTTTTTTTATCTTTTAATAAATAGTTGATAAATGCTTTTTGGTTTAGAAGTAAATATGCGTTAAAACGGTAAACACATAAAAAATATTGAATGTTTGGGTGTTTTAAAAGTTTTTAGGTTCCAATCGGGTAAGACCCAAAATACCCGAACAGGACCTGAGAATCGAGCGGAACCGGAACATAGTATTCGGTTCGGTTTTCGGTTCCTAAATTTTATGTTTTTTGGTTCTCGGTTCTTGCGGTTCCGGTTCGATTCCGTGCGGTTCGGGAACCGCGCTCACCACTGTCAACTTGGGGGGTAATTATTAACAAAGAATCATTTGACATTAAATAAGTTTTAGTTGTATTCATCTTACAATTGAATTTATGTTATTAATGAATGCTATAGATTTATAATCAGGGGTTTCCTTTGTTGAACCTGCAAGATCTTTTGTATGCTGTTATTCCATTTGATCTTCTACTTGATAGAAGAAAACGTATTCTACATATTCAAGATCTTTGGTCATTCTACGAGGTCCAAACTAAACCAAAGGTTGCGCAGGAGGTTGGTATTGCCTAGCATCTCTGGTTGTCTGTGAAGAACAGGAACACCATTTTCTTATATCAACCTCGTAAGATCATAGTCGCCTTAAAAGTTTATACAACATCTACAGCAAGGTGTGAGTGATGTCAATATTTCATTTGTTGAATATAAGAGTTAGGCAACCAAGAGGCTTTGAATAATGCATGATTCCAACTTTCAAGGAGTAACCTTGAGGTTGCTTGTTCCACTTCCCAGTCTTTAACCTGAGTTCACATAAATGAGACTCCAATGATGAACAGCTTGGCTATTTCTGCCGTGATCCCTGATATCAGGTTCTGAAGAATAGATAACAGAAAATATTAGATAAAAATACATCTTACTTTCATCAGATTAAATAGTTACTGCATGTAAAGGAAAAAAAAGATTATCGGAAAGAATAAGGAGTGTTTGGGTTATCTGCTTTTGTAGCATCGATTCCAAAGTAAGGGGTGTTTAAATTTGTCCATTGAAGAAGCCGTTTACGGCATGTTTGGATCTGTGTACCGCAAGTTATTAGGTATAGTTGTTGCAACTACATGTGTATGGGTGCTCAGATCACTTACATGCAAATGTGTAGCTCTAAGGGGATGTACTCAAGTGAGGCTTGGATCTGTGAATAACCAAGTGTTACCAAACAATCAATATAGCTGCCACCACAATATGGTGTCCATGCCCTGCCAAGATACGGGGCTTGGTAAACTACGCTTACAAACTTTATCAATATACCAAGCAGAATAGAGCCTAGTTTTCATGTATGACACAAAAAACTAAACATTTTGCTAACCATTTCTGGTGCAAGAAAGTCATGAGCAGATTTCATATAAATATGATCCAACAATCAACATGTGTGTATTATAGCATAGTCTTGAAAAAAAGTTAACGCAATAGCTAAGAAGTTAAAGGCGGGTTCAGAATGTAACTGTTTGAACTTGAAGTAATGCTCTAACACACTATATGGCATACCTCTTGGTTATTTCAGATTGGAAACTCAAGGATCAATTGATTTCAAAACCAACAGGATCCATACAGAACATCACAATAGCAATGAATGTTGGTGCCCACAGATTGTTAGGAAAGGCTGGAATGGGCAGCCTAGTGATGAGAACCATAGATCGCATATGAACCAACCCGAGACGGTTTACTTGACACATAAATTCTTCTTAAATGTTCTTCCATTGAGGCAACCAAACTACGGATCCCTCGACATCTAACACAACTAGGCCACTACGCGCCCCAAAAGAGAAAACAGCTTTAACAAAAGGAGAGCACGTTGGACGAAAACAGGTCTGCCTTCACATCGGCATTAGATGCAGGACCAACCTCAAAAAACCCTTTTCCATTGGCATAGGCAGATGAAGAAGACTCGCCTATAACAAAACAAAAAAGCATTCAACCCATTCAAAATTGTATGGGTCAAAATTTCCACCTTTAGTAAATTCGCTTCTTTTATCTTGCCTTTACTCATAAGATATAAATCCTAGGAATTTTATAATTAGCATATGTGATTTTAATTTTAATCTTACTGCTAGTTGTGAAACACCAAGTAAAACTTGCTTTTGACAAAAAAAAAAAGACCAATAAATACAATGGCCAACTTAATTTGCCAAAAATCATTTCATGTAAAGGTACCAGAAAATGCAAACAAACCTCCAGTAGCAAATGGCTGCTCAATAATTTTTCCACCAAGAGGGATGCCATATATTTCCCCTCCTTCATTTTGTCCCATCCTCTAACAATTATACGCTTTGCAACATATTCTGTACAGATAAACAAAAAAATATGGAAATGCTCAAAAGAAGCCAATATCTCAAAATTGCGTATAATATACCTACTACCAATCAAACAATCCATATATTAAAATTGAAAACCTTGTTGTTGTAAGATAAAAGTCTGACGATGTTTGCAGCAACTTTCAAAGTAGCAGGTTGACCAAGCTGAATCCTGGTGGAGATTGTAGAAACAAAATTAGAATACATTTGCCTACATGCCACAAATTTACTAAGAATTACAATGACCACCAAAATATAATGTTAAGATGTAATAGCCTTCAGCTTATGCTATTAAGATAGCAACTGAATCCAGATTGCCATCTTTCAGTATGTCTAAGAAAAGGAGGGTGATACAATGTCATATATCAAGAACCGCAGAAACATTATCTTTTAAAAAACTATCTACATAAGTTCCTAGAGCTAATCTATGTCTATGAACAGAAGATAGGATGCAAGAATGTAGTGATATTTTCGCAAGTGCTTTCCTGTATTTCCCAAGTTATTTCTTGGGCATCCAATCTGACACAAGAGTTTCATACACCCTTAATATTCAATACATCTCTACGCAGTAGACATGTGTTTATGATTTAAGTATACTAAAAAAATAAGATTAAATTATTTGGTGGAATTTTATCATTCAAGCTTGACAACTACTATTATACTGATAATGAAAAAACTAACGGGAAGCAAGATGCATGCATAAGCCCTCATAAGGTCAAAGTTGAGGCTAAAATTTGTGTACTCAATGTTATTCAATGGACAATTTAGTTTGAACAGTAGCTACAAAAAATTAATATAAGAATCTTGTATTAGCAGCAACATACATACTAAAGCAACATATATATAATTACCTTTGCTTGTCATCACAATGCAAAGCTTGCAAAGCCCGATCGGCACCCACTGTATCAATTATGTCATAATTTATCTCTTATCTTCAGAATACTCGTAGAAAGCTCCACAGATGTCTTCCATTGTTATAGTTAAATCAATCATTTGATCCCTAAGACCTAAAATTTCAGTATCATTGGATAACTGAAGAATAATTATTCTTAAAGTTAGTTCTGAGCTTCGATGCCAAAACTTTAGAAATCTGCAAAAGTATTGTTGTACTGGGTGGTAAATTTTTCATAAATAAGGACAAAAAGAGGTAAATAAAACACCTTGTGTATCTTCGAGGTCTTCAGATCGTGCTTGTAACTGATTCAGATTCAGAGGCTTCACCAGCTTGACCATTTTGCATATGGATTTCTGCAGACAGTTGAGTTGATGTTGAATTTACGGGTCCAAATTGTGCTTGGATTCCTGAATTGGGGACGGAATATTTACCATGTCACTTGAGCCCTGTAAAACAGATATATCAAAGAAGTTCACATAAATAATGGTG
This sequence comes from Glebionis coronaria, assembly GCA_025667525.1. Classification (NCBI taxonomy): domain Eukaryota; kingdom Viridiplantae; phylum Streptophyta; class Magnoliopsida; order Asterales; family Asteraceae; genus Glebionis; species Glebionis coronaria. The sequence goes on along the minus strand of JANFOE010000619.1, from coordinate 333,211 downwards.
GAACATGATCTTTAATAGCCCTGGCCTTCGGTAGCTAACTGCACTTTATATGTGTAACCTGATATTTTGTTAGGTGAGCAAGACCGGAGTGTCTTTCATATATGGCCTTTGTTTTGGGCATTCTTGCCTTTTGTTTGACACAATCATCCATTCTTACTAAATGTTGAAAAGAGATCAAGCAGCCTCAGGTTAACCGTAAACACAGATCTAATTCTTGAGGCTACAAAACATGAACCTGACATTCTGTTGGATAAACAAAATATTCTAGAATGATGTTGGTCGAGATAAAATGCATTTTACAATAACTTAATAGCCATCTGCATGATACACTACATATGTTCTCTGGTAAGGATTCTCATTTAGAAACTTTTCAGATACATTAAGATAACACTGGTTGTATAAGGCTCTGAAGAGAAATCCAAACCTTTCAAGCAGGGGACGCAAGAAATTTCAGTCTATCAGCTTCGCGACCTTCTCATTTTGCAATAATGAGAAACTATGAATAACAATAATGCAAAGCTTAATTACCTTTTATGATTTTTCCTTAAATCCAGAAAAGAAAATATTTGAGCCTGCCATGGCTCCAAATATACAAAAAAAAGCACCTAATTCAATTAAAAGATTTAATACAACGCAAAAATCCAAACATCGCTTAAAATACTTCTTCTCTCAGACTTAATCAAGTAAAATATTTAGTTTCTTGTATTACTTATCACAAGATTGATGAATACCTTGGAGTGATGTTGGCTATGAATAATGCATACGCAGATCTAAACACCAAAAGAAAATGTTACTTTGTTGATGAATATATCCTCTTTATACTCGACTTTGTTGCATCAGTTAGCACTGTACCATTAGAATGCTCTTTGAACCTGTAAAAACATAAATAAAACAACAAAATTTTATCAAAAGTACAAAAACTATTCAGATACATCCAATTTCATTTGAAACTTTAAAATAAAGCTGATGCCTAAAATTGGAGTCTTGGTTCAAAATAGCTTATTTTGTTCTTTCAACTATCCCGTATATCCATCAATCTGATAGGATTGTTGCCGCATCGTAACATTGATGCATGGGTTGTAACGTGTATGTAAAGTTAGTTCTCTTATACTACAGTTGATTGTTAGTCCATAGAATCTTCATTTTTATCACCTTAGAAATCTCTAAACATGTTAACTGATAATTCATACATCATCAAATTGCATGCACTATAATGGTATGAGTTTGAGCAAATAGTACTCTGTTGACCAATGTGAAAACTATAATCTCCGTGATCTAGATGCATGTGGCTCGCTTTCAGCTTTCACAACATAGTGACAATGTCTTTTTCGTATAAAGTAAGTTGCTTATGTGCAAACAAAATATCATAACAAAACAACACATACTCAATAATCAAATATAATCCACATATATTCAATGGTACTTAAATGAACTTCTGAACATGAAAACTAATTAAACTCACAACCACCGATTTCATATATTTTAGGACCATAACTACACCGATTGTAACTTCCACATGATCACTGATAACTTATATGACCACCACTAAATTAACTGGACACGATAACATCTAAAAAAAACACATAATTTTGATTACCCTAACTGTTTTGTCTGCAGATCGACTCAGCAGGTAATTCCCCGGTTCCAAAAGTTTTATTTGAACCACTCGATTAGCTCTCTTTGTTTCCAGAACCTTTTCCTTCACATGTTCCTGTATAAAAAAAATCTGTTCATAATAAGGGTGTAATCTAATAATCAATTGTTGCTTTTCAAAAAAAAGTAAAAATAAAAATAAATAATCAGTTGTAAAAAACTGTGTAATAAAATAAGCACAAAGGTAAAAAGCCAACGGAATCCCATTTGCGAGGTACATTATATAATAATTTTGAGGTGAATTGCAAATAAGACGCATACGGCATATCAAACTATATCTTAACACTACTATAGATAAAGCAGTGTTTCGATAATCCCGAGTAGACGAGTAGTTAAAGATGAGATCAAAATCAAAATAAAAATAAATATTTTAATCTTACAGTCTCCATAGCGGTTTGCACATTGCAGAATATTCTTCCAAATCACCAATACACCTAACAATGAACAATTATGTATTGATCTGATACTTATGGTGTTGGTACATACACAATATTATGGTGTTGATGTTTGGGTCATGTTCAGATTATATTAATATTTCTAATTAATAATTGAGAGGACGGTTCGTAAGATCAAAAAGGAATACAACTAAATTGAGATTTTTGATAATATACTAAGATTACCTGTAGAGAAGAAGAAAAACGATCAGAATATCTGTGAATGAATGAACCGTGGGTGTGATATTAGGGTTTTAGGGTTTGAGGTGAGTAATATAGGAATGTATATTATGCGTATGGAATAATGAACAGAATATCGCAATTGACAAAAATAGAAGATATATAATACGTTTAGAATAATTGACAAAAACAGAAGAATCAACTTGTAGCCAATGAGATAATGCCACATGGATATGACATGGCGCCTATTTATTTTCCTATGTCAAACTTAGCCTCATATATATATATTATATATATATATATATATATATATATATATATATATATATATATATATATATATATATATATATATATATATATATATATATATATATATATATATATATATATATATATATATATATATATATATATATATATATATATATATATATATATATATATATATATATATATATATATATATATATATATATATATATATATATATATATATATATATATATATATATATATATATATATATATATATATATATATATATATATATATATATATATATATATATGTATATATATATATATATATATCTATATATATATATATATATATATATATTTATATATATATATATATATATATATGTATACATATATATATACATATATATATACATATATATATATATATATATATATATATATATATAGAGGAGGGTTATTGTAAGAGAATTCTTAAAATAATTAAAATAAGAACTTATTTATACCGTTGGATCTTTTAATTAGTGTTAGATTAGATCAATATTAAATGACACACATTAAAGCAAATAAATAAAGTTTGAAGGGTAATTTGGAGAATTTTAATTACATTTTAAAATAGCTTTTGGCGCATCTTGTTTCACGAACATTTTTTCATTTTGACAATTGCTTTATAATTGATACATTTTTCAAACATATTTTACGAACCCATTTTTTAGCTAAATAACAATAAACACATAATAACAAAATAGTGATACATGGACTTTAGATATGCCAAGAATGGGTAGTGAACACATATATCCATTTTTGAAACAGCTAACTCGTAAAACCTTAATGGGACTTTTTAAAGTAATATGATTCTCTAACACACTACCACAATAAATGTTTAAAACAAAACAAATCTTATATACAAACCAAGTACATACACACATCAAACCTAAACAACACCAGACTACGAAACATCATCGTTTGTGCATCGGACCATCATCAACAACACAGGTACTTAGAAACTACTACCTGGTACATATGCATCAACCCACTACGATCAACCCACCACCATCAAGTCTAGTATACTGGTACATCAACTACCCCAACTACTACCATCACCAGAAGCCACGTGATACATTAGCGGCTCCAACCACCACCATCACCATAAGCTAGCTGGTACATCAGCGGGCCGAACCACCACCATCACCACAGGCTACCTGGTACATGGTGAATAATCCCACAACCATCAACCAACCACCATCAACTCCAGTACATCGGTACTTCAACAGTAAAACTACCACCATCTCACACAATCTACTTGTTACATTGGCGTTGTGTGCTTCATTTACCATGATGTACCTGCTGTGACAGAAGTAGTAGGGCGAAGCAACGGCACGTCGGCAAGCGACAATGACTAGATCTAATACTCTCGATACACGACTAATACCATACGACAGTGACAAGATCTGACGGCTTGAACACAAGTAGCATGTGATACGCTGTGTTTGGAATAGGGCAGTGGCGATGAGTAGATTTAGCGTATTGGCAGCGGTGATTAGATCTTCCGGTGTCGGCGTTTAGGTTGTGGCGTCTGATTGTTAGTAGCGGTATTTAATCGGGTTAGGCGGGGTGCTTTTTAGACAAGTTTTTTGTGAAGAGAGATGACTGGGAAATGTGTGTTGTGGTTATGAATAGGCTAGTAGTGATAGAGGAATGTAGGGTTAGTAAATTGAGTGTAAAATACCTATAATAGCCTTTTTGATATTTAATTCATTTTTAGCTTTTTGAATAATTAAATTACACTTGTCAATCTTTAATTGGGTTCTCATTTTTTTAATTTTAAAAAGTTCTCATTTGATCCAAATTCTATATATATATATATATATATATATATATATATATAATCGGTTTGATACTTTGGTGTACCTGTTTTTGTTTTCTATGTTTTCTAGAGAGATAATATTTTATAATGATCCTATCCTTATATATGTATATGTATATATATATATATATATATATATATATATATATATATATATATATATATATATATATATATATATATATATATATATATATATATATATATATATATATATATATATATATATATATATACATATATAGGGATGGGAACATTATAAAATATTATCTCGCTAGAATATATAGAAAACAAAAACAGATGCACCAAAATATCAAAACGATATATATATATATATATATATATATATCTTTACATTATATATAAGAGGAGGGATATGCCACATAAGCATGCTATAAATCCACGTCAGCATTATCATCATTGGGCCGTGATCACCATTCGGGTCGTGTCCTATACCATGCTTATTATTTCCTACCAGAAAAACCTTCCCTCTCCTTTTTCTCAAAACCCTAATCATCATGTCCCATACAATCAACCTTCTTCTCGGTATTATTTGTTATAAGACAATTTTTTATTATGTTTGTATCAATGATATTTAGTTTTTAATAGGAGATCTTGGTCCTTATTTATAGTTCATTAAAGTGGTGTCGATTCTATAATGATCTATTAATAAACTTTTTTTCAGGTAAATACTCTAACAACAAAGGTGGGGATGGAAGGGGGATGGGTTGATTATTGAATTTTGAATCAGGTCAATATATGTCGATTTAATATATTGAATTGTTATCTTTTTTTAACAAGAAGGGCTGATTTTATAAAATATGGTAAGTCGATTTAATTTTTGATAAACCTTGAAACTAAACCCAGAAATTTACATAATCACAATCATAGGGAGCAGGTATGTTATTGATTTTTTAAATTTTTTTATATTATGACCTGTTGAATTAATGATTTGCTTTAAAGTCTAATTTTCTTTTATCATGACCTGTCCAAGAGACATCAAAAGGTAATATTTTTAGTAATTTATAAAAGGGACTTGAATTTGGCATTCGAATATGCATATATGATTATTCTGTTTTTAAGATGATACTATATAGGTTTGTAGCTGAACACTTGCACAAAAAGATCACCGTAGCCTGATTTCTGAATTAATATTTGTTATAGTGGTCAAGTATCTGGAGATGCAATTTGTCTTTGCATCATACAACACGACTCTGACCACCCCATATGAGGGATTTCAGTGCATTAGGATTACCACCTAAATAAACGGAGTTCGCCTTTTCAACAATGTTCATGGGTATATCAGATCGATTGACCAAGGAGCTCTGAAAGGTCATTACAGCATGAGAATCACCGTGGATGAACCCCAAGATAGAATATACTGTATTCGAGTTGGGCTTCACGCATAAAGCTTGAGCTCAGTTAGTGTCGGCTACATGTATTGGTTGTCTCATCTATGTGTGTTTAAATTTGATTTTTTGTCCAAACGATTTTCACTTAGTTGCTTATTTTGGGGCAAATAAGGAGTTTCCTATACGCAGGCTTAGATAATATATCAATTAGTAGATTATTTGGTTTTGAATTAAAGATTGTTGTTTGTTTTAATAAGCAATCCCAAACACCCCTCAGTCTTACAACCCCCTTCAAACTTTGTATAGCAGGTTTACCGGCCTTATGCTTAGTCATGTTTTTTTGGATTTTAATTTCTCTTTAACGAGTCACGTGATATGACTGTAACTAATAGCAAGCAGGTAACCGTCGAGGTTGTGGAATGCATGTGGCTGTTAGAAAGACTGTAGAGTCATCGTTTATGGCAGCTGATCTCTAATTTCCTACCTAATGTTTGGAGTTCAGGTTTCTAAAGTTTAAGTGCAATAAGTCCCTTCATATGAATGGTGTTGACGAGTCAGCATCTGATTTGTGTAAGTATATGTTTCCATTTATTCCTAGAATTTTTTGGTACAAATGTGGATCCGTGGGCCTTTATGTGTTTCTGTACTGTTAGCGAGAACTGACTGTGTCCACTTCTATGAACAATAAGGAGACGTCCCTCTTAAATAATGGTTCCTCCTTCAGTAATGGTGTCTCCACGTTTGAGATTATTGGAAGCGGCGTTGCTGATGCTTTCCCCCAAATTACTTATCATGTGGATGTTTTTATAAGAAAAGAGTGTCAGAAGAAAATTTTCCTAAGCTCCATCAACAAGCCCTTAAAAGATACAAGCCTTTCATACAATCGACCTTCCTTATGGACCGGGTGAATCAAATTTGGCCCCAATTTGGCTTCAAAATGCCTAGACCGCATTAGAGAGTTTTCCAGTACTTTTGAGACGTTGCATAATAAGCGTACGAAGAGACAAGAGGTCTGTTACATATTTTTTCTTACGCTCTTATGAGTAGTCAGTACTACTTTTCAGTCACTTTTAAAAGAGTGGTTAAGAGTGGGTGTTTAAAAAGTCATTGTTAGTACTTAAGATCTTAAATAAATGGGATATTCAGGTCATTTGTTGCTTGAGAGCTACGGATAGTTCTGTAACTTTTACATCAATCTCAATAACAAGTTTTCTTATGGGTAATCAACTATGATTATTACGAGTTACGACCCTTAAAATTGGAAAATCAGAACATATCTTGTAAACTCAAAACTGATCATTGCAACTCAAAATCCCTATAATTACACAAAAAAACATGCTTTTAAACAACCCTTATAAGCTTGGATTGCATGCTATACTCAAATTTGTTTGCATTGCTTAAGGAGTTACGGACAACGGTGCAAGGATGAATTCAAGGCGTTTGAAAGGCAGGATGTGAAGCAACGAGAAGATCTAAACCACGTGAAACAAAAGATGAAGAAAATTGAAGAGAATGCTGTAAAGGTATACTATATTTTTCTCTATCTTCATATATAAATTACACACTAATCTATTATACAACAAATATTACAGATATAATAAGGCACTCGAAGAGTCAACCGATCTAATCCCCAAACTTGAGGAAGATAAACCTAAGCTATGAGGATAAAAGTTTGGAGGAAATTTTGAAAGCTCCAAAGGTATATTGTTTTGTATAATATACACGATGTTCAACTGATTTTCATTTTACTTCTGTTAAAACCGGTCAGATGTAGACCACTTATACACGTTCGGAAACCTTGAAAGCTAAAGTGAAATTTATTGGTTTTTTGCTTATTCATATTCTCTGGCAGTTTGTCTGAACTAACTCTTTTTGTGTCCGTTAAATATTTCAGGAACAAGGTTACACGTACAGGGAATTACTTCAAATTGTGCCAAAACGCTTTTTGTGTAAAATCGGCTCGAAACAGGTCGGTATGCTTGACCATATTTGTCCTATTATTTTGAGAAAATATTTATTATAAATCACTTTCAGTAAGTTTTACCCATTCAACCCATCACCTTAATATCTTTTAGATACTTGCAGGTACATTTGGGGTTGTCGTTCCTTAGGCGACTCACATCCTGCTACAAGTATTCCGGTCGCCTTTGAATGGTACACATAACAAACATCGATAAATTATGTCACCACTGCATATAACAAGTGGTTAAATTTAAAGAGTCATAGTTACATGAATGTTTTTTCTTTTCAGTTGTTCGGGGGGTTGCTTTAGTTGATTGATACAGTGTGTTGGTTCAATGGGTCGGTTCAGCGAGTTCGTTCGGTGGCCGGGTCAGAAGTTCAGAACCATAGACATCTAATTACAGAAGATTTAGGTAGCACCACCAACCAATTGGATGTCTATGGTTCTTAACTTCTAAAGCTCCTTCACCTTACAACCCCTTACAGGTATACTACTTTTTACCTGAATGAATTACTATGTATATCACGATAAGTTCAAAGAACAGACCATTTAATTATGTTAAGGCATTAGCATTATCATTTGTGTGTCACATTAATGGTAACCATTAACTTGAGTAGACGCGTGCATATGATCTATGTTATTTTTTAGTTATCATCAGGTCATATATACTGCATATGTGGCTCCTGTCAATTTTATTCTTGAAATTAAACATATATTATAACCATTTTCTTACTATCTTTCCTAATATGTATATACAACACTTTGGAGTTAGTCTTCCATCTACTTATCCACCTCTGGTTACCAACATTAATCATAATTATTCTTGCAATAATCAAGTGAATAATGGCTAGGAAGTGCTTTATTATTTTCAATGTTATTATATGTCAATAATCTGCCTTTTCGGTGATAATTTTCTTGCTGTCTTACACTAGAATGGGTTGAGAGGTATGTCACATCCTTACTGATTTTGGGACAAACATTTAGTTGCAAGTTCTGCTGATATATGCAAAACGGAAACACAATACAATGTGTAACAGTTATCGTAACCACTTTTTAGACGATACCTTAGGAAAATGAGTGGATGGTTAGGATGTTCTGTTTAATTCAACAAGATTATAACTATGTAAATTTCTTGAAGCTACAGTTAAGCTTATAGAAACCAATTCCACTCCTCGACCTTTCCCATTTCAACTTAAGTTGAACCTATTTTATAAACCTTCAACATTTAGCAACAAACCCATTAGTATACTAGATTAAAATCAATTTCCAGTGTACAACTACTCATATTGCTATGTTTTTACAAAAGGACTTTTATTATCTGCACAATGCAGAGTTTGATGACAAAAAGTAAGGATAAACAAATACTGGAGTGGAATTTTATAAGATCCTATTATGCTCCTCAAGTAGCCATATATTTCAAAATCTAAATACAACACTCATTCTAATATATTTAAAGTCGGAGTGGATAAAGGTTGGGCGTCTGAAGCCACTTTTACTATTTCATCTCAAATGGTTGAAACCACTTTCGCCATTTCATTTTGAATGGATGCGCTTAGATAATTGTTTATAGTATAATCTTTGTCAGGCATTTGGTAAGCAGCATATCACTTAAGGCAATGAGCAACTTGGTAATCGTATTTGTGAAATTGTGGAAAACAAAATACTCAAAGCCAAATACTATCCTAGAGGTGAATCCTTGCAACTGTCTATGCTCGAGCCACTACTAGAAAAGAATCTGAAATTAGCATCAAAAGCATTCAAGAAATAGCTAATTTCTTTATCCTCTGGTACGCTTTCGCTCTATTCTTTTGCTTGTGTGGTATCTGCTCAGGCTATGGGTATGGATATTGAACGTGATCTTTAGCTCAGTAGAAATGTCCGGTCACCTGGCCATATCACAACTTTAACAACTGCGCCCTCGACCCATAAGTCCATATTATTTATATTTTCCCTTTACCTCCTTACAAATAAGTGTTTTTAGAAACAGCTAACAAGTAAAATTAGCTAAGACGTTACTATAAAGCTTAAAGTCACGAGTCTTTCACTATGGTTTGATGGGCAGTGATGTAGATGGAGATGAATTTTAGCAGATTTACTGTTGCACACCATCCAATAGTAGATTGTATATAGAAGTGAACTGTTACCTACATTAGTATGTATTATGAAATAAATCAGCCATAAATAATTTATTAGAAAAATGAACGCTTCTTTTGTCTTGTGAGTCTGATGTCTAAAACACCTCATTGTGATGGTATACAAGATTGATCTCCCACAAGTATAATTTCACTTTGTCAGGGTCTTTTTTCTGAAATTTATGAGTCCATAATAACCAATTGCTGATAACCAGATTAACAAAGGGATGCATACATAGCAAGTACCAGGAGGAATGGTTCCCGTTTAAATAGCTATTTTAGCTATTTGGATATGAACTGACTCATCCGAGTGTTGCTGAAAACCATTAAACGTACATGGAATATGGCTTGTTGATACAGATTTTCTTATACGGGCTTTCTGATTAGTATTTCACAACCTCTTATTGGGGATTATGTAGCAAAGAGGCAACAAAAAAACTTGGTGATATCAATTTATAATTATGAGGTTCAAATTTATTTCATAATTTCATTAGTGTGACCATAGAATCAGATTAGGATAAGATAAATCCACAAGATAATATTTGAGAGTATGAAATGAAACCACTTTCAAAAGCCTTATAAAGTACGTCCTAAATAGAAAGCTATTACCCTAATTTAATTTGGCCTAGAAACAATGAGATTTTTGGTGGCCTGTAATATCAGTGATACACCTATACTACTGTGCAAGGAGATACCAATCAGTATTTGAATAACTGTCAAGTCAATAAAAGGTTGCCTCTTATACCAGTGCTTTAAAGACGGGAAAAGCACAAACCACTCTGGGCATTCGACAACATCCTAATAATGTACGTATGTGCTAATATAACAATGTTTGTGAACGGTGACCCAAAAAATAAATATGTTGAATTACAGCAACTATCTTCTTCACTTTATCAAGGAAACTTACAATTTTTGTAGATATTTTTATGATAATTTCCATATTGATTCTTGATTGCAACAAGATAGGCTGCTGATATTGTAGGTCTTCTTTTACGTGTTATTAAACACAAAAATTCAAAAATTGAAGAAATTATTGCTGATGTTTTTCCGGATATGAAGGACCTTTTTATCAAATAATTTCCATAGGAATTAACGGTATGCATGATCTGCCATGATGGAGATGGGGACAGTAACATGGAGGCACCATATTCGTGTTGTGGCAGCTTAAATTTAGATGAATAAAGTTCTGAATTGCGATATTGAATAAAGTTTGGAGTTCCTGACAAGATGAAGAATGGTTATGGTACCAGACCATTGAAAGGACTACAGTTAGAGGTAGTATCTGGACACACATCTTCTGTTGCAGTATCAATATTAGCATAATGACACTCATTCCAATAGTACCAGAGACTTCAATACCGTTCAATATTCTGCTTGAGTTGCAAAAGACGATGTATTATTATGTAAAGCATATGGACTGATGACACTACCGCATCCAAACCACTATCTATTTGCTAGCCTGTTTGGTTATGGTTCACGTTTCCTTCCGTATGGTGTTGGTGGTCTACAACCATTCGCTCCAACACTACTAAGCCATGGTCAGCTGCCAATGTACCAACCGGTCCCGCCAATCAATGGTATTAAAGACCACGGCAACACTTTACCCGCGACTCAGAAAGAACAAAAAGAAGATTATGACAATTTGCAAAATTGGGTTCCCAAATGGTGCAGGAGGACAAATGGGTAATGTTAATACGCAAAAAGGTAACATTGGGTCTTCTCTCTTTCACTTTGGTGCATCTTGTCAAATGGGTTTAGTCCTGATGAAGTTACAGTAGCGGCTCATCTCAGAAAAGAGGTTGAGATGAAAAATTGTTTGAAAACATTTTAAGATAGTTGTGGCGTGAAGGATATGAGTGATGAAGTTGCAGTAGCACCTCCTCCAAGAAAAGAGGTTGAGATGAACAATTGTTTGAAAACTTTTTTGCAGCAAGTAACCAAGTAAACAGGATAAATTTTTCTTTCTTATAAATACAATCTTGAGAAGAATTTAAGATTTTATTCTTCCCTTCTTTGTTAACTATGTCTTCTTTGTTACCTATGTCTCCAGGTTAGTATTCAAGTCTTCTTTTGCATGTGTACATAACCTGATGGTATTGCAAATTTAATTGAACAATTGTTTTGAATGACGGGATGAATGTTGTGAAGGTAAGTGATTTGTTTCTCTACTAATATTAGAGACAAAATAGTAGTGTATGTAATTATTTATTTTTCTTTTTTCAATCTAATATTCTTCTATGGTGGCACGCTGGAAATACAAATAAAAAAGAGCGAGTCTTACATTTGTCATCATAAAAAACACAAACGTATCATCGCTCATCAGCCGTTCAGAGACAAAATAGTAGTGTATGTAATTATTTATTTTTCTTTTTTCAACCTGATATTCTTCTGTGGCGGCACGCTGGAAATACAAATAAAAAAGAGCTGAGTCTTACATTTGTAATCATAAAAAACACAAACGTATCATCGTTCATCAGCCGTTCACCGATTTGAAAAAAGAAGGTAAATGTGTTAAAATGGACCGAATGAAACTAATAGAAGGGGGTAGTTTCTTTTTGGGTTATGGCCGAGTCAGCAAACTGCTTTTTGTCTAGAAGTGTTACTTTTAATAAAAAGATGGTTATTGAAGTTTAGTAATACTCTTAAATTTTGAATAAAGAACTTAGGAGGTTTACGAAATAAGAGTTTATTATAGATTTTGCTCTATATGGTTAAATATCATTGGTCGGTAATGATTTATTTTCAGATTTTTGGGGATGATATTTACTTTTTATGTACCTTAAAGTTGCAAGTTTCTAGACAAATGGGGAATAAGTCTTTTGTATTTAGTCCCGGGTCAAAATGGGCAACTTTTCTGTATGGACCAAATATGTTGGCCTAAAGTGTTGATAATCATTATCTAATTTTTTTAACAGCAAATATCAGTTATATAATCAGCATGATAATTAAAATAAAAAACAAATGCATCTAATCTTGATTAGGTAAATGTATTATAAAAACTTATGAAATTGTGAATAATTTACATTATTTTTTCTTAATGCTACGTATTAGCCATAATTTACCATGATAATCAAATTTTGTATTCATTTAATACAACAAAGTGAATGCTTGAGATAAAGTATTATTTGGAACTTATTCATAAAAAAATGGATAAAAGTAATAATATAACAACGAATTTTTTGAAATTTATCACAATGAAACATTTAGTTTTTGCTATCGATACCATTAACATACTTTCAATTTTATTAAATAAAAATAAAAATTTTGTTTACTTGTAATCTGATTTTTAATTTTTTTCGTATTTAAAAAATAGTTTTTGTACATTTAAATTTAAAAAAATTTAATTTTTTTGAAAATTAAAAAAGTTCTAAAGAAAGTAATTTTTTCGTACTTTTTTTTTCAAAAAAAAATTATTTTTCTTAATTTTTGGTACTTTTTAAAATCTTAATTTTTAAAATAAATTGCATTAGTCTTTTAAAAAGTAAAAATGTTTTTAGTTAAAATTTGAAAAAGAAATATTTCTTTTTCGTAGCAGATAAATCTAACAGAGTAGGTGAAGCTATCACAACCGACATAAAGCTATGCGAGAAGGCTAATCAAGTAAGTCTTACACACTTTGCAAAATAAAATATAAACCGAAGTAAAATCAATAAAACGGCATGCATGTTGTATAATGTATAATGTTACATGTTTATACTACATTTTAAAACAATCCGTGTATTTGTAACTTTTGCCATGGAGGATTTTATATGATACTTCATTTTTAAGCTTTGGATCATCATTGTAACCGACTATGTGGATAGTGGTGTCATCAACATTGTTAAATCACTGTAAGGTATATTTGATCTTCGATGCTTTTAAGGTAATATGCACTTGCATAATTTAGGGATTTTCTGGAAACGCGCATACCATGAATGTATGTTATGCAATTGGTAGTTTATCTTTTAACAGCTACGACATCTATTTGTTATGCACATTGGAAGACTCCCCCGACCTTCAGAACGTAAAAGCACCAAGCATACACTTAACACATAAGTCAAACTTTTAGAATTATTGTGGAATACCTTTAATGCAGCTGAGCTTATTTTTCATTATCAATCCAAAAAGAAGGTCTCTTTGACAAGTATGTGCAATCCTTTCAGTTTTTAATTGAGGCATTTTTTTTTCGGGTTTTTTCGGTTTTTCGGTTTTTGATTCGGTTTTCGGTTTTATGCTCACCCCTAACAAGTAATATGTATTGAAAACCTTAAAAGGTCTTATACCTTAAACATAAATGACACTCACAATAAACAAAAAACGTATACAAGGGATTCTTCAGTACAATAGATCTTCAGAATGGTGTCCCCATAACTCTCTATCAATTAGTATGCAACGGTAAGCTTTCAATGGCTCGAGCTTTTGGTAGATTCTGGTTCAGATCTAGATAGATGAAATGAAATTGTGTCCTGTGATTTTGAAGAAGAAGGTTCATACAACCCTAGAAAGATTTGAACTTCTTTATTTTGCAGTTTCAACCGATTTAGTTATATATTGGTTGAGTGATTCGGGTTGCATTTTTATCTCTAACAGGAATAGCTTAAAATGAAACAGGGAAATCAGGTCAAACTTAGCTCAAAATATGAACTATAATATACCCAACAAAATATGATTACTATATCATTTAAGCAAAAACTGTAATAACCTGACTGTATGCTAAATCTTGCTAATCCTAAGTAAGAAATATCAAGTAAGGATTCAGGTAAATTCTCACACAATCTCAAATCCATACAAATTATAAACTATCCATTTTAAACAACAAAACGTTTCTAATACGACACCAAAGTGAAAAACATATTTTAAATAATGTTTCATTTGTGATTGATGGTTCAGCTCTAATCTAGTTAAGGGAAAAACACGATACATACTTTACAACTCATCCTATAGGTTTTAGAAATATTCGCAAAGCCAACCATATATGGACCATTCTTGACACGGAGAGCAGCAACCCATTCTAGTTAATTTCTTGCTTACTTAAAGTGACTCGCTTACGGTCAAAATTTCATATATGAGTATTAAATCTGCTAGAATTGCATTGGTTTGAAAATACTGGAAAATTTATTGTCCAAATCATAAGATGTCTAAGTTCAAAAAAACCATAAGATGACAGGAACATGTCCATTTTAGATTATCAGACAATACGTCGCCCTGTTTATCCCGTTATGTGGTCTTTAGTTTGGGCACTCATATGGTCTTTTTCGCATTTTTTAAAAAAACCACAAACACACAACTAAAATACATATTCTCACACATCACATCAATCTCATATATGTCCCTCGCAGGAATTGAACCCAACATTTTAACAAATAAATATTCGTTTTTGCGAGTTTTGATCTTAGAGTTGAAAATTAGTTTTACTAACCTGATAAAGGCTATAGCTTTGCCTTCATCAGACAACATGCTACTAATAACCGCCTTAGGAACACCAAGAAACATCGCTCCAATGATCATTATTTCTTTAATATACTTGGCACACCACTCTGGACCCCCCCACCTCCGCCCATCAGTGGAGGGGCTTCCACCCATTTCATGAAGTGTAGGAAGTAGATGATGTCCATTGAGTGTGGAACCACCAACACTTTAATGTTACCATTTTTATATACATTAGCTCAATGTTAATTTTTAGTCTACTAAATGCTTAAAAGTCTTAAAAACATTCTAAAGGCAGCTGCCATACCATTTGTGCCAACGATCCTCATCATCTATGATGTCCGCCTCACTGCTTGTTCGCACCAAAACTCTAGAGTGTTTGCTAATATGGCCTGAGACGCAGAAGATAATGTTTTACAGAAATTCTTTCCTGCACACATGTAAATGTTACGAAAAAAGTGAGAAGTCAGGACCAAATTCAGTAATAGACTAAGGAATTCGACTCGTAACTTGTGAATGGGTTTATGAAGGTAATCTTTGGCCATGTCAAACATATATTCACATAAGATAGCTACAAAGGTAAAAATATATACGGAACTGTGCTATGGTTTCTTTACAGCTTGTTTTTACTTCAGTTCTCTAAAAATCAGAATTTATCTAATGATCAGTTTCTCTTTCTTATTTCTGTATTTGTTATTCAAGGTCAAGTAAACTAAAAAATAAATATCGGTTAATCAATTGTGAAGGTCGATGACAGCATCCTAATGAATTATACTTTTTAGTCACATAATCAAATACGCAGGCAAGATAGAAAACAAAGATATCTCCAGTCAATAGCATCTCTTGTATATTCAGCAGCTGTTGGCGCAACTTGTTCTTTTCTTCATCTGCCATGGGTCAAGTCATCTCAACCTGCCTGACCCAGCCATTACAGCATTATCACATTCAACCTGAACCCATTTCAACCTCGGCCACCCAAACCTCATTTTGCCAAACTCCAAATCAGTTTATCTTAGATAAGAAACCTTGTGCGAGTAAAAAGAATACTTAGCCTGACAAATCGAATGCTGAAGGCCTTAAAGGTTTCAGGCACAATAAGTTGTCTCTCCTCAACACGAACTGATTCTATTTTCCTATCTTTTAGAGATAGACGTGATTCACATCTATTTCTTACTTTCCCAATCAGTCGTGCAGGTACCTTCCTTTTTGGAATATCTTTTGAATCCAGATCAATATTTTTTGTAGATTTGAATACATCTCTGGCAAGTAAAACTTAAGGTGATTCAACATTGACAAATGTTTTGCGTTCTCAGATTTCAAGTTTTGTGAAGTGGAAATAATGAGAACTCTGTTATCCAGTAGCCCAATTGGGAGTTTCGGTCTCCAAAAGTATGCATACCAAAACCTCGTCTTGTTCCTTCAACAAAACCGTAGACACCAAAACCGTGAATTTTGTTTTCTTGATTCTAATACTTCAACAGTGCTGCTTTATCCTTGTTCTAAGAGTACTTCTCTATATGTGGTTTTAGTTGTCACGTGATAAAAGTGTTAAATATATAACAATCGGAATCCTAATCCTAACCTCTTACCTGAAAATATTGATCGGGTAACCAAACAGGTTAATACAAAAATGTTCGAAAATAGGACTTTAAATCCTTATGTAACCTGTGCGTACTGTGGTTCCAGCAAGACTTAACACTGTCAAACTTTCTGCGGCTGCAAAACATTAATCTCAAATTGATGCACCTAAAGACGAACCGAGTGTTAGCTTGTGGCAGTTTACTTGGCAATTACCTTCAATGTGCCTTCAATGTGCCACGGGACTCTGCATCGTGCACAATGGACAATATCAAACACTATTTCAGTGAAAGTAGTATTGAGCCTAGGGAGTATGACAGTCGGGCCATAGAGAGTATGGTGATGGAAGTACTGACCTCAAGCGGCAAACTAAAAAGAACCACAATGTGTGCTTAAATAAAATAGGTTACAAAACTACACCATTCACACAAACATTATCTAAATATAATCATTTTTTAGGTTTAGAAATAGACAAAGAATTACTAATAAAACAAACGTCCGTAATGATTAAGCAGTACCTGATGTTTAGTGACCACTTATTGTCTGATCCCAAGTCTGGCGGCGGTCGAAGTCATTTATACCCTAATCCATTAAAATAGATTCCAGAAACCACTGAGTCGCCAATATGATTAAAGTCGTGAACCAAACAATCAGACCTATTATAACCGAAATTAAAACATAGATACTCCAACTTAACCCATTTATGGAAAGTAAACAGGATGGCAAGAAATATACCTTACATCTTTCGTTCCAAAATGATGACTAATAATTTCAAAGTTAGAGATGTCCTTTGTTGACCATGAATTCATTTAGAAAATTATCCATATTCCCATCCTGAAATATTTACAAAAATATCAAACTTATACATTAAACATTTTTTTCTGATTCATCTACGCTCTTAGAAACAAACCAGAATATAATCAAGCATGAAGTGTTTGCAATAATCCCACCTTAAATTAGAACAGAAATAAGACGTTTTGATATTTCATTTTCTATGTTCTAAACTAATTTATAAAACAAATTCCAAGCCCTTCCCACCAGGATTGTAAGTGACGGCGTTGACTATTTCCCGCATGTCCTCCAATCAACAACCTGGGAAGAATGAATAGACCATATCCGAACCTTTCCATCAGTTGACCCGCTTATGAAATAACCATCATTCACAGGGTTGATGAACTAAAGACATGTTACTTCAGTTTTTCAATCACAATTACGTGTTTCATTAGTGTTTGCTAAACTTGATACTATGAAAGGACATAGTAGAGTCATCAATATACACCTAAAAGAATTCATAAGCATTATTGCAATGTGACAAAAACACGTCCAAACATCATGTCTAACATTATAAATTTTTTCTTAATAAAAATCATTCAATATTACATT
>JANFOE010000619.1:287500-310000 GCA_025667525.1 Glebionis coronaria | reverse complement strand
CAATGTTTTAACAAAACGCAAAACGGGAGTAAAACAACCTTCAAAGATGATGAAGGTTTCGAATACTGGATCAGATCGATAAAGATTAGATTAGACAGAAACTGAGTTGGGTCCAAAATGTCGGACCGATAAGCAGACCAAATGGTTCGAAAGTTTTGTTCGATCTGGTTCGGTTTGGTCTTCGATACGGTTTTACAAAGTTTAATCGCTAGGTTTTTTAAAATACCGTACCGGGTCGAAGATCAAATGTAATGAAAATAATGAAACAAAGACTGAAAAATATAACAATTAAAACTCACAAGTCACAAGCATAGCACGCGTACAAATCAACAAATAGGTAAAAATTCTATGAGAACCTACAATCATAAAAAAGCTTGTACTGTATGACTGTTATAAGTAATATTATATTATTAAATTACAAACTGTTAGATGGTTTAAGATTTTGCTTGGCATGTAGTAAATTTTTTTTTATTTTTTCACTTCACTCGAACCCAATTAAATACATAAAGCTTAAAAAATTTCTATATGAAAATTTGGTTTTTTTCTTGAACATGCATTATCTTGTATCAAAACAAGAATTTTGTTAGGTTCGCATCTTTTTTTAAAAGTTTGCTCCATTTTCCTTATTCTTAATGTAAAAGGTTATGTTTAACATTTATTTGTAACTCTATAGTATTTTTTATCGGGGTAACATCAATAACATTTTTAGTAAATGTGTAGTTGGGAAATTGATTTTTAATTTTAATTTTGCAAGAAAAAATGAACTTTTATCGAGTTGGTAGAAATGATGCGAAAATCCAAATATTACTTTTTGAAAAGTCAATGTAATTTACATGGAAACTTGATCTAAAGTAACTGTGTTCAAATTTCAAAAAATTTCTACACTTTAATATAGATAGTTGATTAATCAATTTTGTACTAAAATAACTGTGTTCAAATATTAAAAAATTTCTACACCTTAATATAGATAGTTGATGGTGACTAATCAATTTTGTACTAAAGAATATGTTCAGAAGATTATGCATGTATTTTAATCTCTTGAAGATTATACATGTATTTTAATCTCTTTGAGGTCGTAAGTCTAACTATTCTTTAAAAAATTACAAAGGAAAAAATAATGAAATTCAAAGAATGTAACTATAAGTGATCACAAGATACAAAGCTAAACACATGGTTATACAGACGTAGTTATGTTTATGTTGATAAACCTAACATTCTAATCTTATTTGCTGCGAAATTTTGGTTGAAACTAGGTACCCGGTACTCGACTACTAATATAATCATGGTTTTAAATAGTCTGCTAAGGCCTGTCTTAAAGCAAGCTAAATTTTGAGGCACCGCCTCCACGTTACCGATCTAATTCAAAAATTTCCTCCAATTGAGCCAATAGGTCAAAGTGCGATACGACGTGAGTTGCGATGATTATGGTTAAAATATTATGGTTACTCTACCATACAAATAAAAAAATTTACCCACTTATAAGTTATAACCTATTGTAAAACATACCTACCATTCATTCAAACTTATTTGCGTATTTTGTAAGTACTTCTTAGCTATCTCGATAGGCAGGTTCACACCTAAGATATAAACATGTTATATAAAACTTTATTTTGGCCCTAAAAAACAAGCCTTTAGGTATTAGCTCGATGTAATCAAGATGAACATCGTATGCCATAATATTTATATTGGACAATATTAACTTCTAATAGAAAGATATGTGAAGCTAAGCTTTGTTTTCACGAGCTAAGGATTTCTCAGTTTACAAGCGCATTTCTAACTCGTGAAAACTTTTTGCAGGCTCTATTTGGTAACTATGGCGTATGGTGAGTTGTAGGAGCTCCATTGACAAAAGAGAGGCATATTGCAACTTGGAAGCTTTATCAAGAAACAAGCAAATACTTACCGTTGAAGGGAATTTACTTAATGATCTTTAAATGTTAATAACCATTGAAAGAATATAATAACTACTATAAATGAAAATTGTTAAATTACAGATATAAAATTGTTGGTAACTCGAAATCGCAATACTGGTTTTATATCAAGACTGTCTGTTATAAGTTATTTTCACATAACTGGTGTAATGTTTTATTTTCATTTTGATTAAAAAACTTATATGTTATTTGATACATTTTTATTCGGATTATTGCATGTTACAATCATTTCCAATTACAAATCGATCTTATCAGGATTCTCGGATGTCGTTAATTATCTGTCGCTAGGCAATTTCCGCCGCTATGCGCGGGTACTCGCCTAGTATATATATATATATATAGTTAGGTTAATGTGGTGTAGTTGTTTAAAATTGTTAAAATGAAAAGCAATAAAAACCATTGGATTTCTTGATCTTTACAAGATAAATTAATGATGTATGAATGACTGTTTTATAATAAACATTAAATTGAGGGGCATTCTCGTCGTAAAGGTATTATCTTAAATTCTTTGGTATAAAAAAATAAACGTTTCTTTATTTTAAGTTTCAAAAAAACTTTTCTTGATAAAATATTACATAATGATACATATCAAACAGGTTTCGAACGTTAGTTACTTGGTGATACAAATTTTTGTTTTTAGCTATTTAATGATACATGTCAACTACTTTATTACTTTGTTTGTCATACATGTATTAATAGTAATATTTAATGATACATTTTATTTTTTCAACCTTTTTGTTTATTACACGTATTGTTACTTACAATATTTAATGATACATTTAACTTTTTCAATGCCACATTGGTTATTCACATAAAACAATAAAGATGATATACAACCAATAAAAGTTTTACCTGATACACTATTACCATTATATTAAAATATACAATATTGATAGTCAAAGCAAAAGTGAGAGAATGATGGACAACAACTTGTGGCCAATAAGGATGATCTAATCTACTAAGTATGTGACTTACAAATAACCTAAAGATAGTCTAGAAAACAAAGCCCAATAATCTGATACATAAAAAGACTAATACACAAAAAAACTGATACACTTTAGGAACTAATTCGTTGTGACCTTTGTTTCTGGCTTGAAGGCAGCAATTGGTGCTTCTTTTTCGCTACATGCCACGGTGTTAGAGATTCTCATACACACAATGGAAGTTCGGATTCTTATATAGAGCCGGCTAGGAAAATGACAATGGCGGTATGTGGGTTTCCAGTTGTTTGAAAGTTTATCGAAAACAATATAAGTAAAAAAACAAAGATCCAACACTAGCTCGTCGTAACTCGTTGTGGCAATTATGGTAACGAAGACAGAAAAAGATAAATCTGTGGCTTTAAAGGTCGGTTATGGATCCGACGACAAGATTTCTACGCAATAATGATTATTTGGCCTAAAATAGATTAAAAATGGACGATGATGGTAATTGTCAGTTATTGACTTTAGGGGAAGATAATGGAATGTTAAAAATACCTAAAACACCCTCAATCATATACAAAAAAAATTAATTCTACTTACAATTTTCTTTGAAACGGATTAATGTCATCTTAAATTAAATAGAACATCTAAAGGTCCAAACCGCTTTTCATTTTAACAATTTTAACACAATCCACCATTTTAACTAAATTCTATATATATATATATATATATATATACTAAATTCTATAAAAATATATAAGGAATGATGGTGAAACAATGCCTTAAATACAAAATTCTATAAAAATGATTCCATAAAATGCTTCAAAAATAAAATAGGAAATAACAAATGATGCCTTAAATATAAAATTCTATAAAAATATATATAGGAATTACAAATGATGCTTTAAATACAAAATTCTCTAATAATATATAAGGAATAATGGTGAAACAATGCCTTAAATACAAAATTCTATAAGGATGATTCCATAAATTGCTTCAAAAATAAAATAGGAATTACAAATGATGCCTTAAATACAAAATTCTATAAAAATATATATAGGAATTAAAAATGATGCCTTAAATACAAAATTCTATAAAAATATATAAGGAAGGATGGTGAAACAACGCCTTAAATACAAAATTTTATAAAAATGATTCCATAAAATACTTCAAAATAAAATAAGAATTACAAATGATGCCTTAAATTCAAATTTCTATAAAAATATAGAGTAAAGTGCAAAAATCATCCCTGTGGTTTGTCAAAAGTTTGAATTACATCACTCGTTAATACTTCGCGCAACATACATCATTGTGGTTGTAAAATAGTACAACATACATCCCTGAGGACGGATGGTGCAAATATTTTTCCGTTAAGGGTTAAAAGTGTTTGTTATCTTAGGGGTATTTTAGTCCTTTTACAACCTAGGGATGATTTTTGCACCAAACTTTTCAAAAAAAAAATTTCCAAAAAAAATTTCAAAAAAATTTCAAATTTTTTTTAAAAAAGTTTCGAAAAATGTTTTCTTTTTTCGAAAAATGTTTTTTTTAATGTTTTTTTTTAAGTTTCGAAAATATATTTGAAAAAAGTTTTTTTCAAAAAAAAATTCAATTTTTTTTTTAAAAGTTTTGAAAAATGTTTTTTTTTAATGTTTCGAAAAATGTTTTATTTTTTAAATGTTTTATTTTTTAAAATAAGTTTCAAAAAAAATTTGAAATTTTTTTTTTCGAAAAAATTCAATTTTTTTTTTAAATTTTCGAAAAAATTAGAATTTTTAAATTTTCGAATTTTTTTTTTCGAAAAAAAAAAAATTCAAATTTTTTTTTTTTGAAAAAATTTAAATTTTCGAAAAAAAAAAACTTTTTAAAAAAAAAGCTTTTCTAAAAAACTTTTTTTTCAAAAAAATTCAATTTTTTTTTTAATCTTCGAAAAAAAAAAATTTCAAAAGCTTTTTTTATAAAAGTTATTTTTTAAAATGTTTTTCGAAAAAAAACTTTTTTTTAAAAAGTTTTTTTTAAAAAAACTTTTGAAAAAAAAACTTTTTTTCGAAAATTTAAAAAAAAAATTGAAACTTTTTGAAAAAAAAATTTGAATTGAAACTTTTTGAAAAAAAAAATTTCAAATTTTTTTTGAAACTTATTTTAAAAAATAAAACATTTAAAAAATAAAACATTTTTCGAAACATTAAAAAAAAAATTGAATTTTTTTGAAAAAAACTTTTTTCAAATATATTTTCGAAACTTAAAAAAAACATTAAAAAAAACATTTTTCGAAAAAAGAAAACATTTTTCGAAACTTTTTTAAAAAAAATTTGAAATTTTTTTGAAATTTTTTTTGGAAATTTTTTTTTTTGAAAAGTTTGGTGCAAAAATCATCCCTAGGTTGTAAAAGGACTAAAATACCCCTAAGATAACAAACACTTTTAACCCTTAACGGAAAAATATTTGCACCATCCGTCCTCAGGGATGTATGGTGTACTATTTTACAACCACAATGATGTATGTTGCGCGAAGTATTAACGAGGGATGTAATTCAAACTTTTGACAAACCACAATGATGATTTTTGCACTTTACTCAAAAATATATATAGGAATTAAAAACGATGCCATAAATACAAAATTATATAAAAATATAAAAAAATTTAATTTAACAAACTTATTCATACCGTTAACGTATGCAAGCATAAAGAACCACCGTCCCAAGCATGCTTAACTGGTTCAACTATAACGACTTCCATAACATCGAAGAAACCGTCCAGTGGTTTAAGTTCTTGTTGGTTGTTCGACTGACTATAGGTCGTAGTGTACGACGATGCTATATATTATATTTGGATAATGAGGTGGTGACACATTGTTTATTTGGTGTTCATGTTTTGTTTGCTCGAGTAAAAAGGAGGCGGCAGGGATATGTGTTTAGGTAATTAGGTATACAAAGAAAGTCTATTATTAAAGTAAAAACTAAGAGATAAATGTGTTTGATATATTTCTAGCAACTTATTAGGAGCAAATTGCAAATACCGAAATTCTCCTTTCAGTCTTTTATTTAATAAAAAATGAAACCTTTATCTTTTGATTAACTGCAATTTTGGTACTTTTAATCTACACCTTTAATTAAAGTAATATAGTGGCCTACATTCATTTTAATAGTTTTGTAGAGTTCTAAACCATACCAATCAACTCAACAAATATACTGAATTAAACCTTCATTTTAGGGGTGTTTGGGAAAAGCTTGTTGTTTGATCCTTATGTGTCACCATCTGCATCATTTAAAATATGCACAAGAAGAACCTGCCCGGCTAGATTTCTGTTCTGAAGTTAAACATAATTTCCAAACTGTATTGTAGAGAAAAATGAATCTAGCATCAACAAACTAACATACATGACAGAAGATATTTGCCATTGCACAGTGGAGTATAAACAGTTTTAAATAGAAGTGTCAAATAGTAGTAAACAGTTTCAGATATATTATCTTCTACATTTAATAGTTTTACACAGGACTCATCGAGGGCCTTTCCAAAATTCAAAGAAAAGCCATAGCCATGACCTAACTTTCTTACCCACCCAGCAACACTATTGTTGTTGTTGCAGTCACAAGGGGCCTGTAACCTACAAAAGGCGCCAACCAAGGATCCGAGATATTTGGAAGAGTTGTCCGAGCTCCCAGATCTCGACAACTGATAGCTTCCTGATACAGATAACAATGAATTTAGGCCTAGAGTTTCAATTGAAATTCTTCACGTTAGAAAAAGCATTTTATTTCCGCATGTAGTGTAGGATGTGTCAACTGTCAAGTGTTTGGCAAGACTGATTTGGTTTTGATTTTTGAGATCAAAATATTTGAAGAAATCGGTGAATAATCGCTGCAAAGAAATAAATTATTGTTTCTCTCTCACAGGAGGTCAATTTAAAACCGCACATCCGAATAAGCCCTGGTGGAGCTGTTTTAACAACTGGATCTACGAATTCAAGCAATGTGTTCTGAATTATAGTTTTGATAAAATCAGCTTCCACAGGAGTAAAAGTAAACCAATCTGTACATGTTCCAATAAAATCATCATTTATAGCAAGTTAACCACAAAGTTGCAAGATCAACCCATCCGTTGAACCGATTTCAAAAATGACCCATTCTTAATCAAACCTGTTGGACCCACATTATCTAGGCGGTATGCTCAAACTATGCAAAGTGTCAATTAAGAGACTTTTATAACGAATAATTTAGAGCATATATAATATCTTATCATAAAGATTCCTTACTTGAGAAATTAAGTAACCCCATTGTCTAAACCTTTGTTATCCTACCTTACAGTGTCACCTTCTGTACAAGCAAAGGGTAACCATAATCAACATGTTCACCAACACGACAAAACCACCATTAGTGCATCGGCTTTCTCTTCACTGACTATCGCTAAAGCAATCACAGACTCCGAATTGACAAAATGTAAGGTGAAAGTGATCCTAGGTGGTTGTGATTTGTGCTTCTTCTTGAGTTGTGCTCCTTCTATGTTGTTAAAAGGGGTGGTATGTGCTTCTTGAATTGTTGAGTCTATGTGTCGGTCATTTCTGAACTATTGAGATGAAGTTCTGTAGATGCCTAATGTAATTCAATATACATATTAAAATTCAAAATCACAATGGTTGTCTCCGTTGATCCATAATTACCGGTTTATATTTCTCTTTGCAACTACATGCCTATATCATTAGCAGTTTAACACTATGCATATATATTCCAATTCTTATCAGATTTATCATATACTAATTAATTTCTCTTTTGGAAAAAATAGTTCTCATTTGAGCTTTACCCAAAAGCAATAACAAAATCTTCTGATTGGTGACACAATAAGAAGTAGCAACAATATTACCTTATTCAGCTGGTCATGAAATAGATTGCCAACCAGCGTAGATATGGAGAAACTGTTTTAACGAAATTTAAGTAGGTTCCAATGTCCATACTGGGTTAAACTCGCTCAGATGGGACATTTGCTCTCTATGGGATTTTTCAATAGGAAGGTTGCGCTTCATTCTAGAGCATGTCCCCTTCTGAGACTGTCAAGCGAGATCTTGTTTTTATCTTATCTTCCTAAAAAGTCCAAGCAAACCAGGCTCAGTGATTCTGAACATATGATACTAATAAACAGAAAATAAATGGTGGATGTTCTTTAATTTTTTAAGTTCTGATTAAGAAACCAAATTATTGCCTTAAAACGGCAACATGAGGTACCTGCTAAATGGGCGGTTGGGTTAAATTGCATCCATATTTTTGTTCATATTTGAAAAATAACTAATGTAATTGTGAAGAGTAACCAGCTTAGAAAAGGAATTTTTATATCCTCAAAAGCAGATGTATCTTTTTTCGTTCAATAAAAATGATGTATTTACCACCAATGCTAGTAGCATGTACAAAAGGAAGCATAAAGATTAAAATGTACATACCTCGGCTTTTTGCATTGCGTTTGTGGGTTCAAGAGGTGGCGTTCTTATATGATGTGCTCCCTTAGAAGGGTTTGTTGTAAGTCCAATTTTATAAGCTTACTATCACCCTACATGGCACGTAAAATTGGTTGCAGCAGGTAATATGTCAATACAAATAAAAAAATTGGTGTCAACACAGATTACTTTTATCCCCTTTTCATTTCATACATGATCAATATATGACTGAAAAACAATAATTAGAATAATGATCTAAACTAAGGGCTCATGAAAATTAGGAGGTTGATATTGTTTGTATTAATATATGAATTTTTTACAATCATTACCGTTTGACCCATGAGCAAAGAAAAGTATCCAAAAGTGACCCATTTTTTTAATACAAATGGGTTAATATTCCCTCATCTATTGTTTAGTATGGCTTAGACAATTTCCATGCAAGTGAGTCATAAGCATATCCGTTGTGGTATACTTGCTAAGGTGAATTTCTATTTCTAAGTGGTGGGCACATATTACATAAAGGTAACAGACCTTTCTTCAAGACATGATAATTGTGACAATCCGTCAATTTACGATTGATATTTTATTCTCAAATATTATTTGAAAATATTATTTTAATGTTACAATATGAACTCACTTATTTTTGGGAAGAAATTTGGATTTACGTCTTGAAGTAGCATCGACTACGTTTAAACCGGAGGATTCAACGTTGCGTGCTTACGTTTACATACACCGTCTTTGGTGACAGTCCGACATTTCAGAAAATAAATTTATCCGTGAATATTATTTTGGAGTTTTAAATTTGTGTTGGTTCATAAACTCACAAATTTACGAGAAGAGATTAGGACTTACGATTTTATTTTAACGTCCTTTACGACTAAACCGGAAACCTTAGGATTACGTATTTACGTTTTCGAACTCCATTTTTGATGAGACAATTTTTATTAGATTCGTTTTGTGATGTTGATTCATAATTTATAAAAACATTTTTTGTAAAACGAACCGAGGGCACGCAAATCGAGGAAACTAGAATCGAGGAGTACCCGTAAATAAATGGGGATGAGACAAGTGGGACACTTGTCCCACCCCCAAAACCGGCCAACACTAGCAACTCAACACCACTTAGGTGTCAAGTATACAAGCTAACTTAACACTTGTCTTGCTAAGACTTAAAGTGTAAGCTACCTACACATCAAAACTAACAAGCAAAACCATTCACTTCATTTTTCTACATGCAAAAACCACCATTTTCTCCCTCCTTCTCCATGTTTGCCGTCCCTCATCTCAACCAAGACACCCTTTTCATACAAATTTTAACCACAAACATATGTTATAATGAACATATGTTAATCTCCATTCAAAAAGATGAAGATTGGTGCAAGTTATAACATCCAAGGAGGAGTTTCCATGGAGTATTAGGGCTGATTTTCCACAAGGTGTTCATGAAGATTGGTGGTCTTGAAGATGGTCTTGGCTAGGCACAAGTTTCTCCATCAAAATCCATGCTCAAATCACAACCTACATCAACTTGGTGGTATAAAGATTGTCCTCCTCATCTTCTTGTTATTTTGGTTATGTAAACATGTATTTTATTTCCTATTGTATATGTATATGATGATTATATGATGATAAAAATATTGTGTGGGGATTTGGTGTTGATAATCATGGATAAAAAGATGAAAAACTATAAGTAAAAATGGGTAAATCTTGTTTAAATGATAGGCTGTATAAAAACAGTAACGAACCATATGGTAAACTGATAAAATGATGAAGTAGAATGGATTTACAGTAAGATATGGGTCTTGTACACATGTGAGAGTTGGCCATGCAATGGAATCAAAATAATGAGTGAGATATGATCAAAACAAGTTAGGTGGTCTAATCTGAATAAGCAGTTTTGTAGGGACTGTTAAGGCAAGATGAACTCAAAATGGGCAGTAGCTATAAATAAGTTAAATGTAGCACATAATATGAAGAACTTGTCACCCAAAAATGAGCTTCTAATTCATTATAGAACTCTAGATATGGTAAAAATGGTGAACATGAAGATAAAAATCAGATTTTTGGAATTAATGTTTATTATTATTATATAAGCACTCACATTTTAATATATAAAATGTAAAATAAAAACCCACTAACTTATAAAACCTATTTATATAAATATATAAAAGGTTAATTAGATGGATAAATTATATAAATGGTGGTGAAATAATATTTATAAGTAATAAAAACTATAAACTTGATTTTTACGACTTTTTCGGCTATCGCCGTAAAATTAACGTTTTTCGCCAAATAAAACTTAGACGACCAAAACCATCTAATGTAAAGTTTATAAAAGTCATATACTGATATATAAGTATCTAATACAAGTAAAAACCGATAAAACCCGAACTATAAAAAATACGGACATTTACGAGCTAATTAAGCATATTGGACTAATAATTGGACTAAATAAGATAAAAACTTGTAAAAAGAACTTATTTGGGCTTAACCCATTTGGGCCCAACATGGAAAGTATACATACTGATAAAATAAGTATAACAAGGATTAAAACAAGTTAAAGAACTTATAATAAGTTTATTGGACTTAAATCACGAAAATAGGTGAAACTAGTAAACTAGTACAAAAGTTATCGACATATAACACTAAAATGAGTAAACAAGAATATGTAAACCCACTTGATCATCATATATATATAATCATCATATGTATACATAATTGTTATTTCTATAAAGTCATTGGACATTAGTCTAAGACGAGTATTATTTGTCTAGGTTTCCGTGATTGAAGCACGTACCGTACATCCGAATTGCCGATAACCCGCCTTCCCACATCAACGTGAGTTCATAGCCTCGCACTCTTTTAAATGTTTTATGAAATGTTTTATAAACCCGCGAGGGAGATAACATGTTAGTTTTTATAAAAATAGGACACCATTTGTCCCGATTGTTTGTTTATTGATTTGGACCCGAATGATTGAATGACCCGATTGTATGACCCGATAAATGATTAAAGGACCCGATAGATGAAATTAAATGGATTATTAAAGTTAGGTTATGTCACTAAAGTCCCATTAGCATGAATTGTGAACTACCGGGATTTGGTAGACGCTTATGTATTTAATAGTACTGTTTGGGGACGATCACCCCAGTTCGCGCCTTGACGGTTGATCCCCGTCGTGCCACATTGATTGGTAAGCGAATTTATGTATGAGAAGATTTCTATAGCGTGACCTTTGTGACGACACGCTACTTTAGATGGGCAAAATTGGTATCGGGTTAGCTACCCGTTGTTGGTTTAGTAAGGTAACAATGTCATGCTTCTTATAATAATCCAAAACTAACGAAATACTATTAGACGCTTCGAATTACGATGTATTGCCTGACTAGCAATACAGGGTCATACTATTGATATTATGTTCATGTTTTGGTTTTTATAACCATATTCATATAACGGTTTTTATTTAATCTATACAACGTTGCAAAACGTGTTGTATGGTGTTGTAACGACATTGATTCGTATAATGATTTTTAAGGCAAATGCCTATATTATGATTTTTGATAAGGATTTGTATAAAATGACTTTGGCTATTTTATGGCCTATTAAAATGATTTGTACAAAATGATTTTCAGTAAAAATCTTATACTGATATTATATTGATGGATTTTATTAAACTCTATGAATTAACTCGGCGTTATCGCTGACCTTTTCTTTTAACATGTTTTATCTCAGGTACTTGAAGGTAATTCTCAGGAAGACGACAAGAATTCATGGCCCGCACTTAAACAATATTTTCCATTCAAATACTTTGTAAAACTTTGTATGAAATAATATGACTTGGGACCGATGTAACCTTGATATTTATGAATGGAAATGATTTATTATTAAAACGACGCGACTTTTAAGCATTGTCTATGATGTGAGTAATGTGTTATCCCGTAACACCAACTAGTCTTCCGCTGTACTGAGTTGTATAAATTTGGGGGTGTTACAGTTTGGTATCAGAGCTCTCGTTATAGAGAACGAAAGATTTTTTTTAAAAACCAAGGTTTTGAATAAAACATTTCAAAATCTTTTAACTATAAACATTTTTCTAAAAATGTCTAAAAATCTTTTGACTATAACGGTGCCGAAGAATTCCCGAGTTACCGACAAGGCCAGACTGAGAAGTGTTATTTTAATATATATATAACATTGGATCATATATATATATATATGATGTAATTTTATTACATGATTGTTTGATGATTATTTTGATATTTATACGAGGTATTTATACGATGTAGATTGTCACAAGAAACCCTAACTCCCCTAGTGAATTAATCGAAGCTATTCTCGTAGGAATTCTAGCTATCCTATATCTAAACCAAGTTGTGGATATTTATGATCCCAACAAATGGTTGATATTCGTAGAAATGTAGATATTAGTTGATTGTGAAATTGAAAGAAGAATTGGCAAGATTAAATCTGATATCGATGTCATGACGATCTTTCCTTATAGAGTGGAGTTTGACAAAACATTATCACCTGGAAATATGTCATCTGATTCGTTGTCATCCAATTCTTAAATTGAAATCGAAGGGGTGAATGTTGCACTTGAGGCTGTTATTGGAATTATTACCCAAAAGCCTCATGCCACTAGTACCTTTCCGAGAAGTCTAATTGAATGTATGAGTCATCTTATACTAGTGACTCATTTGATAATTGTTGTTGTAAGAGCTATAGGATTGGAAATTAAGTGTTGATCATATCGAGCTTTTATTTCCCTTTTAAGGTTTATGAATAAGGTTGAAAGTATTGGAAAATGAGGTAGGATATCGCATTGAGTTTAAATTGGTTAAAACTTGAATAAAGTAAAACTTAACTTGTATGGAATATGAGATTGTTAAGAGAAAGTCGTTAAGTTCTGTGATTGAATTATAAGGTTTTAAATGATTGTTAGTTTGTGTTAAGGGTTGTTCCTAGGCCATTGTCCACTAATGAGGATGCCCAGTGTCCAATAAATAAA
This sequence comes from Glebionis coronaria, assembly GCA_025667525.1. NCBI lineage: Eukaryota > Viridiplantae > Streptophyta > Magnoliopsida > Asterales > Asteraceae > Glebionis > Glebionis coronaria. The sequence continues at coordinate 296,717 of JANFOE010000619.1, read as the reverse complement.
TTGAAGAAATCTTCTTCTGAATTGAGACCGATGGATCTTCTGGGACATGTGGAACACCTAATGACTCTTGTAGATTAGTATTCATTGTGGTATCTTTTAAAAATAATCCCTAACTTAACCGTGACATCAATTGGTAGGATGAGTTCTTGGAATTGTATGACATAGTGACACGTAATGTGTTATGGTACAATTTAGACTTGTTTGTGATTAATGAAAAGACTACCTTCGATTGCTAAATTCTACATGTATCGATGTTATCTATCTTTTATTGCTTCCTCCTAATGTTCGCATTAGTGATGCAACCATTGAGCAAGTACTCATCTCTATTTGAGTTACGTTGTGGATTATTCTTGTTGAGTGCCATCGAGGTCATGAACCTCATGATTATTTGGCTAAGCTCATTTCCTACCATATCGTAGTTAATTCTTGGTGAACAAGCTTTCATCACACTTCTGCAGATCACTAATTGTTTTTATAAGATAAAACCGTGTCTATTGAGAAAAATTGAATTCTCATCACTATAAGGATTATTCAAAGTGAGATTTATAAGTGATTGATATCAAAATGAAGTTGTTTATGAGACACTCTGGAAACTTAATTTTTTTCATAACAAAGAAAATCTTTGTAAATTTATTTTTGATTCTTATTTAAGAATTAAGCATGAAAATGTTTTTATTATAAACATGATGATAAAGTTTTGACGAACTAAGTATTGCATCTTTAAATCTTGAAATTGTATATAGTTGCGCGCCTATATACAATTTAGAATGGACCATGCAAGACTGATTAGTAGTCACCATAAATTTGTTAATAAACATTATATTTTCTTTGAAGATTGTGAAAAATTAAATTTTATGGGATCTGCAAGAAGTGAAAAATAAGGACATAGTGTTAGGGACACCTACATATGTGCATGTAGCATCTATTCTTCTGAGTCGAATTTACTCATCTGTGGAAATTGTCTTATTTGACAATTGACAATTCATTCTTGTCCAATTCTCTCGTAGTGAGATTCTTAGGAAAAGTATCTGATTACCTAATGTTGATACCCGACTGGATGTATTGACGTTCTTATCATTTCTTATGATTTTATTTCATTTGAATGACCTGGGTAACGATCTGAGGAGCTTTCGAATGCGTACTCAAATTATGAAAACATGGGATATATTCATATTTGTTAAATGTTTTCATCCGTATATGATTTGAAATTCTCTCGCATAGATTATGCGTTGACCTTACTCTTTTAAGGTTAGTTATGTCTCCTGAATTTGTGAAGGATTATGAATTATTATTAGTCTTTTGAGAAGTTCACATCTTATCGACGACAATGAAACTGGAAAGTTGATAATGCCAGTAGAATGGATTGATTGATTATGACATGACGACATTGTCTTAATTGATGGGAACTCGAGTAGAATTCCCCTAAATGATAAGATGTTGATTATCAAAAGTGATCTAAATAATTCTTGATGGATGACCATATCCTGTATTAAGACTTGAAATATTACCATGAATGGTTGTGAACTAGTTATAGATATTATAATCTAGAAGGAACCTAATATGTATTTATTAAAAGATGTTTATCTTATCTGAAACCTTAGGAGGTATTTGTTGGTGAATTACCTAGACTTTCACCATTAAGGCAAGTTGAAATTAGTATTGATTATATTCCCGGTGCTGCACTTGTGGCTTGTGCATTGTACATCAGCACCATCTAAATTAAAGGAATTACCGTACAACTAAGAGAGTTGTCGGAGAAAGATTTTATTATACCAAGCCTGTCATCCTGAAGAGCTATGGTGTTATCATTCCTTATATTTATAGATTACTGTGACTGAGTAAATTGACAATCGAAAGCGATATCCGTAACTCGAAATGGAATATTTGTTCGATCATTTACAAGGTTCTAGCGTATGTTTTAAAGATTTGATCCATGGCATGGTTATCATCAAACTTCGCATCTGCGAAAGAGATTATCTATTCCAATCACTACATCCAGAACTTGTAATGAACATTATGAGTTTCACGTGATGTCGTTTGGATTGACTAATACACATGTAGCATTCATAAATTTGGTGAATCACGTGTGTAGGCTATAATTTGATAAATTCATGCTCGTGATCATTAAGGACTATATGTTTATTTATAAGAATAAGAATGAGTTAATAATTATTTATAGATTGCCCTGAATTGGCCGAACAATGAAAACATGTACCTTAAATATTTAACATAAGACTTAAGACTTAATTCTTTACATGATTTAACCGTGTGATTAATAGATAATGGAAGCTATATTGACTTTTCAAAGATTAGAACCATTAACGCCTAGGGATTAAAAACTTAATCCTTTACATAAAATGACCGTTGGATTAATAATGGTAAGATGTATGCATATAGACTCTTCAAAAATTAAGAGCCCTTTTAAGACTTTGGATTTTACCAAAAAGAAATGGAAATATGTTTTGACAAATGTTTTAACAAAGGATTTTTAAAGGGATTATTCCCTTATAAACAAACCATTTAACTAAACTTCTGTTTAGGGGTAAATGTTTGTGTATACCTCAAGATAACTTAAGAAGGATTGAGGAGAACCATTTAAACCATAAGTTGAAATTTGAAACAACAATTTTTGCTTTTCAACTAAGAAAACTTTGACCAAAGTATAAACAAAGGTTTTTCGAACATTTACGGATCTTACTAATTATTTTAATTATTTTCGAAAAATCAACAAAAATCTTGTTAATTAAATTCAAATTTATTTTGAACATTTTTATATAATTGGTCGAACAAATAAATTTAAACTTTTAACGTTTACGTTTCTTAAAAATTAAATATTTATTGTTAACTTACATGTAATAATTATCGACGCTTTAGACGTCGGAGTGAGTAAAACAGATTAAAAAAAATGATAGATGAGACAAAACTGAAACTTAGAAAATATGAAGAAAGGCGAACGTAATTACTGACGCATAATATAGAAAGAATATCTGAATGAATTGTGGACATGATAATTACATCATCATGAGAAGTGAATATAGATACCGACGCATTATGTAAAAAGAATAAAGAACCAATTAGGATGTGTTCCTTAATAATGAAGGTACAAAATAATTTGCCGAACAATATAAAAATAAACAGTTTGTAAAAAGGATAATATAGATAATAAAAGTGGTTCGCGGCTAATGTGGACCATTAAAATTGAGAAGCCGATAGCGTTAAATATTTAAAAGACCACTTGTGATTGTCTAAATATGGAGATTGTGAGATATAGTATGTTGGAATTTGTAAGTATAAGTATTCTATTTATGTCATTTATGACTAAAAGTATCTTTATCTGAAGAAGTTGTACTGATGGCAATTATGAAGGCAGACATCGCCTCATACGTTGGTAAACGTCTAGCTATTGCAAAGGTCATCATCTGAATTTGATTCGATTTGGGTCATCGTCGACAGACTGACCAAATCTGCTAATATCATTCCCATTAATGATAAATGCAAAAAGAGTTATGTAAACATAGTGTGCCTGTATCGAACATCTATATCAAGATCCTCGCTTCGCATCGAATTTCTAGAGATTTGCTCAGAATCATTGAGAACGAACCTTGATGAGAGTACTATGTACCACCCCAATCGAAGGGACGAGGTAAAGTAACGATACAATGTAATATAAGTGCTATTTTATGTTTGAATGAATGACCTTTGGTAATAAATCGTATAATCGTTTTTCTTTGAAAGGATTATCATTGATAATCATCATATTAGGATCGAGATTGAATCTTGTTAGGATCTAAACATTAGAGCATCTGTAAGCAGGAATTGAGATGAAGACACCCGACATACACCCATTGTGTGTTGGACATGTCTCTTAGGTTTAAGGTTTCCTATGATGGCGAACCTATCCTTGCAAAATACCCGACCCGCGAGATCTGAAATGATTGTTGAAATTAGGATCTGATTATTGACTGCCGATAGTGGGCAAGAGGTTATGCGAATGTGAAATGTAGATCTTGAAGTGCCAAATGGGTAGCGAAGTTATGCCACAATTTTTAACCTTGGAAAAATGAATTCATGATCTGACAAATCATGGGATATAAGTCCCCGTTGTATGGTACCATTAAGATGATATAAAAGATTGGTTTGAAAGGCATATAAGCTGGATCTACCCTAGGACTTCAAAGACTGCGTGAATTATGTTTCATATATCGAACTTGATGGAATATCTATCAAGTGAAAATCTGATTGTTCTTAGTAAAGCTTAGATCGGCGAAAAGTTGCATTCATCAGAAACCCGTGAACATCATGGATAGAGAAAGTAAGTCAACATTTAGCCTGATCTTATTCCCGTAGTTATGTTTGATGAAACTCGCGTGTTGTAATGAATTGCACTTGTGAGAAAAGACCGAGTGTGGAGGAAATACCCACATGGCTTTAACTCTATAAGAAGCGAGTAGTAAGATGATCTTTGAGGACAAAGATCCTGTTTAGGGGTAAATGCTGTGACAATCCGTCAATTTACGATTGATATTTTATTCTCAAATATTATTTGAAAATATTATTTTAATGTTACAATATGAACTCACTTATTTTTGGGAAGAAATTTGGATTTACGTCTTGAAGTAGCATCGACTACGTTTAAACCGGAGGATTCAACGTTGCGTGCTTACGTTTACATACACCGTCTTTGGTGACAGTCCGACATTTCAGAAAATAAATTTATCCGTGAATATTATTTTGGAGTTTTAAATTCGTGTTGGTTCATAAACTCACAAATTTACGAGAAGAGATTAGGACTTACGATTTTATTTTAACGTCCTTTACGACTAAACCGGAAACCTTAGGATTACGTATTTACGTTTTCGAACTCCGTTTTTGATGAGACAATTTTTATTAGATTTGTTTTGTGACGTTGATTCATAATTTATAAAAACATTTTTCGTAAAACGACCCGAGGGCACGCAAATCGAGGAAACTAGAATCGAGGAGTACCCGTAAATAAATGGGGATGAGACAAGTGGGACACTTGTCCCACCCCCAAAACCGGCCAACACTAGCAACTCAACACCACTTAGGTGTCAAGTATACAAGCTAACTTAACACTTGTCTTGCTAAGACTTAAAGTGTAAGCTACCTACACATCAAAACTAACAAGCAAAACCATTCACTTCATTTTTCTACATGCAAAAACCACCATTTTCTCCCTCCTTCTCCATGTTTGCCGTCCTCATCTCAACCAAAACACCCCTTTCATACAAATTTTAACCACAAACATATGTTATAAACAACATATGTTAATCTCCATTCAAAAAGATGAAGATTGGTGCAAGTTATAACATCCAAGGAGGAGTTTCCATGGAGTATTAGGGATGATTTTCCACAAGGTGTTCATGAATATTGGTGGTCTTGAAGATGGTCTTGGCTAGGCACAAGTTTCTCCATCAAAATCCATGCTCAAATCACAACCTACATCAACTTGGTGGTATAAAGATTGTCCTCCTCATCTTCTTGTTATTTTGGTTATGTAAACATGTATTTTATTTCCTATTGTATATGTATATGATGATTATATGATGATAAAAATATTGTGTGGGGATTTGGTGTTGATAATCATGGATAAAAAGATGAAAAACTATAAGTAAAAATGGGTAAATCTTGTTTAAATGATAGGCTATATAAAAACAGTAAAGAACCATATGGTAAACTGATAAAATGATGAAGTAGAATGGATTTACCGTAAGATATGGGTCTTGTACACATGTGAGAGTTGGCCATGCAATGGAATCAAAATAATGAGTGAGATATGATCAAAACAAGTTAGGTGGTCTAATCTGAATAAGCAGTTTTGTAGGGACTGTTAAGGCAAGATGAACTCAAAATGGGCAGTAGCTATAACTAAGTTAAATGTAGCATATAATATGAAGAACTTGTCACCCAAAAATGAGCTTCTACTTCATTATAAAACTCTAGATATGGTAAAAATGGTGAACATGAAGATAAAAATCAGATTTTTGGAATTAATGTTTATTATTATTATATAAGCACTCACATTTTAATGTATAAAATGTAAAATAAAAACCCACTAACTTATAAAACCTATTTATATAAATATATAACAGGTTAATTAAATGGATAAATTATATAAATGGTGGTGAAACAATATTTATAAGTAATAAAAACTATAAACTTGATTTTTACGACTTTTCGGCTATCGCCGTAAAATTAACGTTTTTCGCCAAATAAAACTTAGACGACCAAACCCGTCTAATGTAAAGTTTATAAAAGTCATATACTGATATATAAGTATCTAATACAAGTAAAAACCGATAAAACCCGAACTATAAGAAATACGGACATTTACGAGCTAATTAAGCATATTGGACTAATAATTGGACTAAATAAGATAAAAACTTGTAAAAAGAACTTATTTGGGCTTAACCCATTTGGGCCCAACATGGAAAGTATACATACTGATAAAATAAGTATAACAAGGATTAAAACAAGTTAAAGAACTTATAATAAGTTTATTGGACTTAAATCACGAAAATAGGTGAAACTAGTAAACTAGTACAAAAGTTATCGACATATAACACTAAAATGAGTAAACAAGAATATGTAAACCCACTTGATCATCATATATATATAATCATCATATGTATACATAATTGTTATTTTTATAAAGTCATTGGACATGAGTCTAAGACGAGTATTATTTGTCTAGGTTTCCGTGATTGAAGCACGTACCGTACATCCGAATTGCCGATAACCCGCCTTCCCACATCAACGTGAGTTCATAGCCTCACACTCTTTTAAATGTTTTATGAAATGTTTTATAAACCCGCGAGGGAGATAACATGTTAGTTTTTATAAAAATAGGACACCATTTGTCCCGATTGTTTGTTTATTGATTTGGACCCGAATGATTGAATGACCCGATTGTATGACCCGATAAATGATTAAAGGACCCGATAGATGAAATTAAATGGATTATTAAAGTTAGGTTATGTCACTAAAAGTCCCATTAGCATGAATTGTGAACTACCGGGATTTGGTAGACGCTTATGCATTTAATAGTACTATTTGGGGACGATCACCCCAGTTCGCGCCTTGACGGTTGATCCCCGTCGTGCCACATTGATTGGTAAGCGAATTTATGTATGAGAAGATTTCCATAGCGTGACCTTTGTGACGACACGCTACTTTAGATGGGCAAAATTGGTATCGGGTTAGCTACCCGTTGTTGGTTTAGTAAGGTAACAATGTCATGCGACTTATAATAATCCAAAACTAACGAAATACTATTAGACGCTTCGAATTACGATGTATTGCCTGTCTAGCAATACAGGGTCATACTATTGATATTATGTTCGTGTTTTGGTTTTTATAACCATATTCATATAACGGTTTTTATTTAATCTATACAACGTTGCAAAACGTGTTGTATGGTGTTGTAACGACATTGATTCGTATAATGATTTTTAAGGCAAATGCCTATATTATGATTTTTGATAAGGATTTGTATAAAATGACTTTGGCTATTTTATGGCCTATTAAAATGATTTGTACAAAATGATTTTCAGTAAAAATCTTATATTGATATTATATTGATGGATTTTATTAAACTCTATGAATTCACTCGGCGTTATCGCTGACCTTTTCTTTTAACATGTTTTATCTCAGGTACTTGAAGGTAATTCTCGGGAAGACGACAAGAATTCATGGCCCGCACTTAAACAATATTTTCCATTCAAATACTTTGTAAAACTTTGTATGAAATAATATGACTTGGGACCGATGTAACCTTGATATTTATGAATGGAAATGATTTATTATTAAAACGACGCGACTTTTAAGCGTTGTCTATGATGTGAGTAATGTGCTATCCCGTAACACCAACTAGTCTTCCGCTGTACTGAGTTGTATAAATTTGGGTGTGTTACAATAATAAAATAATAGAAATAGTATTAAGTTTGAACGTACAGTCACGAGATCGAGGCCAACTTCATCAAGCTTTGGAACAATAGTTGCATAGTCCTGAAAAACATAACTAACCATTGATTATATAATGGCACAAATCCTAAATATTGTAGATTAGTCATTAACTGAAAACTTATCACCTTTGATGACCACTTTCAAATTGTGATTCTGTAGTCAATCAGAGAAGTCACTCCAGGCCATGTATCTTCATCTGGAGTTCCCATGATACTATAATTAAGAAAAAAATTAGATATGAAAAGGACCGGTATGCGTGTGTGGAAGAAATTTAAATTAAATGAATGTATTACTTGAAAATATGGTTCAATTTGTCAATCTCAGACTTTTGTCACCTATGAACATTTAAAGAACATCTTCAACAAATTAAAGGTGGCTTAAGTTAGTAAACATCTGCAAGTAACAAATAAAAAAATTAAGGTCGTTAATTAAAAAAAAAGAAAACCTCATCAGGGTATGCTCACTATGAAGATGCCTATAAAAAAGGCAATAGCATTCAGTTCCACTAAATGGTGCAACAGAAATTGGTGCAGCAGCCAAATTGAGCACCCATGCCAGCTACATAATCCGCGACAACAACATCCTCTTCTTTTTGTTCCTTCACCTATTCCTCTAGCTCCCTATAGAAAAGGAGATCAACCTACAAAATGAAATCTGGTTTAATATGTTTAATATGAAGTTATACACAGGCCGTAATTATTGAAGAACAATAGAGTTAAAACTTAGTATACTTACGTATAGAGGCATTTTCGTGGGAGACGCTACTACATAAAGTGGTATCAAAGGCGTCGACAATGGTATGACACCACTGATACTCAACACACTACCATGCTTCTGACTCATTCCGCATTTATCGAAACAACCATCCATCAGAGCCTCAGAGGCATACTAAAGATAGTTTTTAACAAATGATGTTTAGTTCTGTTTTTTGAAAGTAATTATTCAGACTATGGGGAGCCATAATTGGATATAGAGTTCTTTGTACCTGTTAATGTCGAGTTAGATTTATGTTTAGCAAACCTCTTGTCAGTTCCACAATGATTTGGCTTCCTCGCACATCTCTGTACACAAGGATCAATTGCATAAGGAGTCTCTCTTTGTTAGAAGTTGGGAATAGATGTGACAAAATCGGCAGATTGTGTTTTGGGTTAAAATAGGCTCCACGGAAAAGGTAACTGGTTGTAAAGGTAAAACAATTCAGAGCAACCCAGGGTTGACCCACGCCACTTTG